>PPNT02000040.1:0-114809 GCA_003708285.2 Petasospora xylosilytica | reverse complement strand
GAATGAAAGAGGGGATATCTTCTTGCCGCGTACATCTCGGCATTGGAGGTTCAAATGCTTGATGGCTGTTTTGGACTTGACGTATTGAAGATGTCCGGGTGTTTGGTAGGAGCACTCTTAGGCGATAACTGCGTGGGTGTCTCTTTTGGCTCTAGCGATTGCCTGGTTGAATGATTGGTCAATTACTGTACTTAACAATCATAAGTTGATCCATTTGTCTCCAATATCCAGTCATCCAAACCCCCACGCCCCCCACACAATCCGCCACTGCCCGCTTAACTCCACGCGCCATACAAATTAAAATCAACGCGAACAAGAAAGGAAGACACCTCCACTATCATCAACACCCACAAAAGCCGCCAGAATTAGCGCCAAATGAACCTCAGTTCGCTCATTGATGGTGACGCCACCATCGAAGAAGTTTCTGTTCAGCAGATCGACCCACAGACCGTCTTCGTGCTTCCTCTCGGCCTCTCTGCCATCCAGCGAGACCTCGTGGAAGTGCTCGTCTCTCTCCACAGACCTTCGCTTCTTCGTCAACTCAGGGACCAACTGCCGCCTACTTCCGGACTCTCAGACGAAGAATATGACAACATGCTTGCGAGAAACCTCGTCAACATTGCAAACCACCCATACCTCCTCGTGGACCACTACATGCCCAAGCGCCTGTTGTTGATGGAGTCTCACGAGCGCCTCATGGCTGCCAGCGACAAGTTCGCCAAGTTCGACAAGCTCCTGGGCGCCATTGAAGACATGCAGATTGATGTGCTTGTCGTGGGCCACAGCATCAAAGAGCTCGACCTGATTGAGGCGTTTGTTCTCGGGAGAAGCATCACGTACAAGAGATACTCCGGCACGACACTCAACGAGCAGAAGCCAGTGGAGGAAGAGCCAGTGAAGAAGAACAAGGACGACAACTACGCTCCAAAGTCCAGGCCCGCACCAGAACCACAACAAGTCCGTCTACACCTCATCACGTCGCAACAACTCACCGCCACAGCCTTCACCGCCGTTCGCCCACACTTCATCATCTCCTTCGATGCTTTGCTGAACGAGCACGACGTCAACGTCCAGTACACGCGGGTGAGTGCTGGCTACGTGGCTCCTCTGATAAAGCTCCTGGTCGTGCAGTCCCATTTACACGGAATTCTCTCGAGCTCTGAGCTGATGCCCGACATGGCCAAGCTGAAACGCGAGTGTGTGCTCTCCTCTCTCGTGACGAGGGATAGAGACCTGACACACTCCTTCGACGACCAGTGTGGCGTGTTATTCCAGAACATCCGCAAATTCTTCCAGGCACCAATGACCACGCCCTGGCCCGTTCACCTGCCTGTGTTCCACAAGTTTGACACCGCTGAGATCATCGAGGCAGTGGAGAGGGAGAATACGCCTTGGGAGAGGGATGCGTCCGCAAAGAGAGTCAAGATGGAGCAAATCGTCGTGCCTGCATGCATGGATGGCACTGAGTACAAGTCTCTCCTTGCCAAGTTGACCATTGAGCGCATCTCGTTGATCCAGGGCGCTATTGAGGAGAACAGGGAGAAGCTTAAGCCTTTGAGGATCAGATCCACGTTGAAGCATGCTGCTGATGACAACTTGAAGTTGAGCGTCGGTGCCGTTTTCAAGGAGTCCATTAAGAAGAAGGAAGATGCCACTGCTGCTGAGAAGAGATTTGAGAGACTCGAGCTCGAGTATGAGAAGTTCCATGAGAAGGAGACGGAACTGTTGCTCAAGAAGGGTGCGTTAGAGCTCATCGCCAAGGGGGAGAAAAAACTCGACGAGGCGGAACTTGATAAGGAGATTGAAGAGCTTGAGAGTGTTTTCAAGAAGCTTGAAGAGGAGACTACGGAGATGTCCAGCAAGACCGATGCATTGAGACAAGAGTACCAAGAAGCAACTTCCGCCGCCGCAGAGAAGGCTACGCTGGTCAAGTCCGCCACGGCCACCAACACGGCGCTTCTGGCAAAACTCAATGGCCAAGGAATGAAGCTACGCAAGCTTACACTGGAGGACACGAGGCTCACACAAGAGGAGGAGATTGAAAAGATGAAGAACGAGCTCAAGTTCTTGACCTTCTATCACGAAAAGCTCGCAAACACCGTCAAGGAGAGGGGCGCTACGCTCAACGTGGGAAGAAACGGTCGTGTCCACAGATCAACGACACCGTATATGTAATTTGGTAATAATGTATTTAATTTTGTGTTAATGCGCGTGGACTAGAGTTCGTAGTGTCTGTGAGCAACAGAAAACAGCTTCACGGCATATAAACCTCTCACCGCTGGCACAGCTTGCAAAACAGCTTAACTGGCCATTGAATTTTCAACCACTGATCCCACCACTTAATGAAGACTCTCCAGTCAAAGACATAACACCAAAAAGCACCTAAAATGTCACCAAAGATCGAAAAGACACTCGTCACGCTGGCCGTCAAGCCATGGGACGACGAGACCAACCTCGACGAGATGCTCGCCAACGTTCTCTCCATTGAGCAGGACGGCCTCGTCTGGGGAACTGCCATCTTCGTCGACATTGGCTTCGGAATCAAGAAGCTCCAGATCAACGCCGTCGTCGAGGACAAGAAGGTCTCCATCGATGACCTCCAGGCCGAAATTGAGAGGGATGACGACCACGTCCAGTCCACCGACATCGAGGCCATGTCTAAGTTGTGAAGCACAAGCATCAAGAGCCCGCAAACAGCGTATATTCTGTGACGAGAAGTCATAAGTCATAAGAAGCACAAAGTCAGTGCAATAAATAAGTTTCGGTAACAGCTGGTTGAAGTGTAAGGCCACCTTTAATAAATACATCTTCTGTCGCTCTTCACACCTCATAGGTCTCACCCACAAGCATCTCCTTGAACTTCCTTTCATCAGCGGCCTGTTTCTCCGCATCAGTCAGGTACTTGTCCGCCAGGAATGCCACGGTGAAGGTGGAGAGCCCAACGTAGAGCCTAACACGGGCAGGCAGGGCATTCCATCTGCTCCAGGGGCCATTGAGGCGTGGAGGGAGTCTGAGTGCGGGCTTCTCAGGCTGTGGCTTGTGAAAAGTCTTCTTCGGATTGGCTGCTGTCGACATTTTGGCCTGGTCTGGTGCTCTGGTGGTTGTTTGCTGCCTTCTTTCTGAGTTGGTGAGCTTATCCACTTCGCAGTCAAAGAGCGGGGCATCGAACGGGTTCGCGGAATTCGCGAAAATTTTCGCGGGTATTACCCTACCATCGCCATACAAAAGGCGGGCAGCATCAGGCTTTCAGGCCTCTGTTCACCACATTAATGGAAATAAGAGCCAATCAAGCAGATGTCTAAGGAGAGAAACCAGGAGTCCACACTCTACGTTGGCAACATCGACTCGCGGGTGAATGAGCAGCTGATTTACGAGCTCTTTGTCCAGGTGGCGCCCGTCCGCAGCGTGTATCTGCCCAAGGACCCAGTGCTGAAGACCCACCGAACATTCGCCTTTGTGGAGCTGCGAAGTCCCGTGGACATGGAATACGCTGAGAAGGCGATGCACAATGTCAAGCTGTTCGGGAAGGTGCTCAAGGTGAACAGAGTGCACAAGGGCCCCTCTGGACAGGCCACCACGGAGGAGGCCTCGGATACTGGCGCCACGCTCTTCGTCAAGAACTTGGATGAGATGGTGGACAAGGCGACGCTGACGCAGCTATTCAAGCAATTTGGAGAACTGGCACGTGCTCCTACTATTGATGCAGAGAAGGGCACCGCTTACGTCTACTTCAAGTCGTTCGGGGACAGTGATCGGGCGTTGGAGAAGATGAATGGCCAGTTCATCCTCAACAGACAAGTCACCGTTGACTACGCCATCCAGAAGCAGAACGGAAAGGTTATCAAACACGGTAACGCCACGGAGAGAAAACTCCAGAAGGAGGCGGAAAAGAACCGCTACAATGCTTAACGACTCTCATGACAAATGCATTTGCACTAATGATCTTTATTTTTCGATGACTTTCTTCACAAGCCTCTTGTAGTACTCTGCGAGTGTCATGTCCTCGGTATCCTCCATGATTCCTCTGTCTTTCCCACTTGGATTCAATCTGGACTTGAGGAATCTTGCTTGACTCGTTCCCTCATCCGCAACGATGTATCTCGGCAAGGGGAACCTCGTGGATGCAGCGTCCATGGCAGCCTGTACTGCGGCCTCGGTGTCCACGTCATGGCCCTGGTCCCTAAGCGATGCCAATCGAGAGCCAATGTGGACAACAACGTGGAAGAATGAGTCCATGAACAAGACGGCGTCTGGGTCCAATGACGCTGTGTCGAGACCAACGACGTGTGGTGTATCCTTGTATGAGATCAAGTGTGGTTGAATCATGAGGAGGGAATCTGAGACATCGGCCCTGTTGAAGATGGATGTGTAGTACGTGCTCTCATCCGGTGTTGTGTTGAAGTTGGTCATCATCGGTGATTTGGCCAAGTTGTACATAAACTCAGGGAGGAGTTCCAAGTTCTTTGGGAGAGAGAATGACTTGGGCTCTCCAGGGACATAGATGGCGAACTGCTTGAAGAACTTGATCAGCACCTTGTCCAAAAACTGCTTGATCTGAGAATGATCCATGCGGTCGTGTGTGATGTCAAAGATGATCTGTCTGGCCAATAAAACAACGGTTGCTTCTTGGTCCAGCGATGACTCCAACTTCTTAGCATTCGTCGTAGGCTTCTTCAGCGTAACAACCCTGAGCCTCCTCGATCCATCACTCTGTGTGTACTCCATCTCAAACTGGACAAACATCTCCTTTGGCATGGCTCTCTTCTCGGTGGAATAAGCACAGCTCAACACTCTGAAGTAGACACCAAGCGTATGATACACTGACGCGAGTCCCATTCTGACTCCATTGCCCAATCCATGCCCAATAGGCTCATCGCTACATCTCCCACCCTTCTGTATCGTACCGGGACCAATGAATCCTGCAACCTCAATCTCCTTGCTCGTGTTGACCCTGACCTTGGCATTGGATTGCAGGTTCACAAGGACACCAAACTCGTCAACTTCAAACAATCTCGCCAACGAGCCCTTGAAGATATTCATCTTGAATGAATCAACGAGCAACGCAACACCTCCCGTTCTCTCGCATAACGAGCGCATCTCAAAGAGACCGATCTGGTCATATCCTGAGATGAAGAGTGAGATGGATCTCCCCTGTGCGGACTGTGCGAGTGTGTCGTAGTGCTTCTTGGTGGCGTAGGACCAGTTTCCCTTCCGGATATCCTTGAATGATCTGATTGGCTTGGACTTGTCCAGGGACACTGTGGCACCCGGTCCAACAGTCGGTGGCCCGTCAGTGAAGGCCAAGATGTGTGCCCTGGTGTCCTTCGTGAGTGCCAATGCCGTCTCAATGGCGAGGCCAGTGTTGCGAGGAGGACGCGTCTTTCCCTGGGTGATGGCGGCATTAATGGAGCTGACTGTATTCTCGAGCTGTATCTGTGAGTATCTCAAGTCCATAAAGTACCTGGATGTCCCTGCTGTCTTGATATCCAACACTTCCTCAATCCTGTCCCGCGTGGATGATGAGATGACTGTGCTCTTGTTCGGCACAGGCGACAACGGCTCACAGACCTGGACATCTGAGTCAAAGAGCATTATAGCAACACGCACTCCTGTGTCCTTGATCTCCCTCAAGTTCTGGATCAACTGAGCCTTCAACAGCTCCAACTCCTCGGGCTCCATACATCGATCCACGACAAACACGAATCCCAACGGCGTCTTGTCGCTGTCCAGCTCGTACTCAACAGCGGATCCATGGAGCACATCAGCATAGAGTCCATTCCTGAGTCCACAGAGAGCACAGGTCCAGACTCTCGCTGCGTGGTCCACTTGACAATGCTCGTTAGCGACGGCCTGGCATTCTTTGCAACGCATCATAATCTTTCCGCCGTGGACAAACGAGGAGGCGAGGGGCGAGTAGAGCGCTGCAATGGGAACTGTGGCATTCTCAACTTCAGTCCTTGTTAAGGGAAAGACGTTCCAGTTGAAAGCGACTCCTGTTTCCTCTGATTGTGCGTAGTCCTGTGGTGGCGGTGTTAGATCTGTTGAGGGAAGCGAAGGGTGAAACAAGTGGACTTACCGCCATGGTCTCAAGCTCGGAATTTGGGCAGAAAAAGAGATTTTGAGGATACTTGAGACTCTCAAAATGTCACTGTGGGTTTAAGATGTGAGTTAGCGATGTTTTGAGTGGTTTGTTGGCGGTTGGAAAGCATTAAAAGACACTATCAGCGCTCCAATTTTTGTCGCAGCCACTTTCCTTTGCAGCTTTCTCCATCAGTCATCAACACTGGGAAGACGGCGGTTAACGCTTCACAACTCCAAAAGCTTTACAAAAGCTCACAGCTGAACTCCAAAGGCCATGCTTCTTGGATGCATCCAGTTACTCGCTTGCTACACGCGAAACTACGCGTCGAAAGGAGCTTCGGCGGTTGCCACCCACCACACCAAATTAAGTTAACTGCCACCACCCAACAAGACAAGACACGGCTGTCTCTCAAGGCAGCCGTACCACAGGCAGTTGTATCCATTCGATGTCATCAACACTGACTGTCTACAGTGTCATTTCCCCACTGCTACCAGCCCTTTTCACCGCCTCCAGAGAGCCATCATGAATAGCAACCACGCCCATGACAAATAACCATGGTCGAGACTTTGAAGAACTCTACAGATCACCTCTTCGGACCGCTCCGGTTTGCCCCATATTTCCGCATCTTCACCAACTTTGATGGGCTGTTGCTGTTCATGAACTTACATTTGCCACCGGCCAACCGGACTGTACCTGACCGTGTGCTTGGTTCTCGGGCTCTGGATATCAAACACCGCAGTCTATTACGCCCAACGACCTGGCTAAGATGCTCTTGATGACAATTATGGACACATGAACGTATGGATATAAAGAGACATAGACTCTCCTGCTTTTTTTTTCACGTTCATCTGACGTTTTGAGGGCCCACCGAACGCTATTTCTGGAATCAACATGAACGCACTCAGATCACTCAACGACAAGCTCCAGTCCATTGTCCCCGTCGACAAACGCTCCAAGAACCTGGCATTTGTTCTTGTTGTCATTGGTACGTCGCTGGACAACATCAATGTCTCCGGTGCAGTCACAACGTCCTTCTCGGTGTATGAGAAGTTCCACGCCTCTACCTCCACAGTGTCATGGACTCTCTCCGCCTACTCTCTCACACTCGGCTCTTTCATCCTTCTCGCTGGAAAGATCTCAGATGTCATCGGTGCCCATATTGTCTTTCTCAGTGCACTGGCTCTAACATCGCTGTTTGCCCTCATATGTGCTGTCATTGAAGAACAGATCATCGCGTTGATCGTGTTCAGGGCTCTCCAAGGGATGACTGCATCTTTCCTCATCCCTGCCTCGTTCGCCATCGCTGGAAACTACTACAAGTCCGGCAAACCGCTGATGTTCGCCATTATCGCCATCATGCTGAGTATTTCCGGTATGGTTGGATTCGGGTTCCTCATTGGCGGAGTCTTCAGTGTCACGAGCATCGGATACAAGGCCTTCTACTACTTCACATTTGCCATCGGTGCTACTGTATCTCTTGGTTTGTACTTCCTTATGGTTCCAGTGGAGCGCACTGAGGGACACAAGGCTCTCAAGATGAGAGACCTGGACTACTATGGCTCCTTGGGCTTTGTTGGTGGATGCCTTCTCGTCATTGTTGGATTCACGCAGAGTGGAGAAACTTGGAACGATCCATCAGTGTATGTTCCTCTTCCAGTCGGTGTTGTGATCATCATTGTCTCGTTGTGGTTTGAGCTGGGATACATTGAGAACTACAAGGCCAAGGTTGATGCCAAGTACGCCGATGACAAGGAGGCCGCCTTTGTTGCAAAAAAGGAAGGTGATGACACCAATGAGGCTTCTGTCTCATTTGAGAAATCGGATTGGAGATACAGACTTCAACTCCTCTTCCCTAAGGAGTCTTTCCAAGTCCCCAACTTCCTCCAATACCTCATGCTCACACCGCTAATTTTCATTGCCCAGATCACACTCATGACCACAGAAGTTCAGTACTTCCTCTACGTTGTTGGCGACTCTCCATTGATTGCCGGTCTCAAGATCTTCCCGATGGCAATCGGCATTGTTACTGGCGCACTGCTCAACAGGGACGACATCATCTACAATCTCGGGCTCAAGTGGGTGCTCATTGGCGCACAGCTTGCCCAGATGGGCTTTGCCGTCTGGGTCTCGCGTCACGAGTACAACCATGCTCACAACTACTGGATCTTTGAGTTTGTTCCGCTCTACTTCTTTGGCTGGATGTGGAGTGTCTACTTAGGCGTGTACATCAACGGATCCATGAAGAACAGTCCAAACCATCTTCAGGGCGTCATTTCTGGTCTCCTCCAGACTGTGGGACAAGTCGCTTTGAGTTTGGGTAACTCGGTCAACACGTCAATCTTGGGAGACCTCTACGTGGCCACGAACGCAGAGCAGAAGGCGAGCTTGGACAAGAAGTTTGATCATGCGTTCTACTTCCTCTTTGCCGTGTTGGCGCTCGCAACGGTCTGTATGCTGTTGGTGAATAACTTGAAGAACGTGGATGCTGCTGGAGAAGAAGATGCTTCTGCCGCTGGTGCTCAGACAGCATCCAAGGAAGCTGAAGAGGGCAGCGAGGGCGAGTCTATTGGAGCAGCTGTTGTGGCTGCTTGATTGATTGGCCCCATGATTATGACGTAATTAATCTAATAGTACTGGCTTATGATACTGACCAACTCGTTACAACCAAACTCTAGGCGCTATTTCAGTGGATTCCCGAGTGCACGCACAGCGGCTCTAGTGGAAGACTCCTTTGCACAGCCAGCTTCCCCACCCACGCCACGAGCGTTTACCTACGCCTCTCGTCAACTTTCCAGAATGAATATGATGATATGCGGAGTATATGTAAACATGGATAATGCAATCGGGGTATCCTAATCCCGCCTCTCAGTTACTGCTCAGCAGCGGTGTGTTCTCTCCCTGCTTCTGCTCCGGCTCAGAGTACAACCACAGCTGGTAGAAGTACACCACGTCGAAGATGATCGTACCGCCGCTTCCAATCATGTATGGCAGTTCGTTGTAGAAGAAGTCCCATCTCGTGGCTGGGTCCACAAAGTCACAGCTGAAAAGGATGGAGGTGGTGTATGTCAAGTTTCCGAAGAGCGTGCATGCAAAGAGGAAAGGAGAGATGTCTTCGGTGGACTTGCGTTTGTAGTTCTTGATGAGCTGCGGGATACGACTGAAGAAGTATAGTGAGGCACTGGACCATGCGAAGAACGTTCCCAGGAGCAAGAGCTTGTCGCCCTGCTGCCATACTGGGACTGAGGAGAGTAGTGTGAAGTCTGGAATTGGCGCAGCCTCGCTCTGACCAACCTGTGCGGCGAGTATCGTGGCTGGAATGGCGGCTCTAGCTGCTGTGGCAATTGCCGAGTTTGAGCTCTTTCTGTTAGGGGTCTGTGTCATGTCCTCCGTCGACTCGTAGTCCGTATGTGTGTGGTGATGATGTCTGTGGTGGTGGTGTTTCTTCTTCTTGAGGTAGTAGCCGTAGTAGTAGTACTGGCCCACGAGAACAAAGTCGTTGAAGAGGAAGTATGCGGCTAGCAGGTACTGGAAGAACATCTGCTCTGTGAGAAGGCACCCGATGAAGGAACACACGTCTCCCATGACCCAAATCGACACGAAGAAACCTGAGAGCCCCTCGACGGACTTGTTGTTGTATGTCTCCACGAGCTGTGGGATCTGCGCCACGATCCAGGCCGCCAACGAGGCCCCGCCCGATATGGACGAGATCAGTGCCATTGCTCCATGTTCTGAACAGGACATCTTGCTTGTTTGTTTGTCCTTATAACTCGACAATACAACAAACACGGAGTCAGTGACTCTTCTCTTCGGCCATGTCACTCGATAAAGAAATTCGCGATAAGCTTTTTCGCGAACAAACCCAGACACCGAGTGGTAGGGGCAACATGATTACGTCATATCTGAGCATAACCGTCCAGCCGCGGTCGTGTGCAGAAAGCCGAAGGGTTACATACGTGCACTCCTCTCAATGCTAATTTCTTCAAAGTTGTAGTGAACTCGTTCTGATTGTTGACGTATGATGACAGATGTATGATTCATTTTGCATTGACTATTGAGTCTTGACTGTCAGTGGTCACCAAGGACCAAGGATCATGATCTTTCTCTCAGTCTGATCACTAGCTTGCAAGCATTGCTACCACCTCCTGAGTCCTGAGATTCTGACCAGTGTAACCACGAAGCTTGACGTTGACTAATCATTACTATACGGAATATTTATAACAGAACCAAGAGCTTCATGTAATCAGAGTATAATTATTAATAACTAATCCTTGTGGACGTGATCGGAGTCGTAGAGGTCGTCCAGCGCCTCACCAGCCTTATCATCCAAGTCCGGTCTTCTTCCGTACGCAAAATCGATGGAGTGCGCCTTGACGAATCCCTCCTTGTAGTAGAGATCGTATGCGATCCACGAGATGAAGAACACGGGCAGCAGGATGTATGCGTCGATGAATGATCTGTAGTCGAACGGCGAGAAGCACGACCATCCCTGCACGAGCACGAGGAGGATTCCGAGCACGAGCCCAACAATGTCCATCCATGGGAACAAGGGCATCACGAATGGCAGCTTGTCCAGCGAGAGGCCCTGTGAGACGAAGGCCACTCTAAATCTGTAGTGGATGATGATGATGCCCACCCACGCGATGAAGGCCGCCACACCGGCAACGTTGACGATGTATCCGTACGCGGAGGCCGAGCCCGCCTTCCACGAGAGCAGCGCCAGGAACGAGAATAGGTGGCAGGTGTGGATGGCCACGTATGGAACTCCTCGCTCAGTCGTCTTGGTGATCACTTTTGGACCGTACCCGGCCTCGGCCCAGGTGAAGAGCGCACGAGAGGAGAAGTAGATGGCCGAGTTGATGGACGAGACACAAGTCACGAGGATCATCGTGGTGACGTAGTACTTCGCGTTGACCCAGCCAGCGTTGGTGAGGGCAATGGCCATTGGAGATCTCTGCACCTTGTCAGTAGAGGAGAATGCCGGGTCGTTGTAGGCGACTGTGATTCCGTACGTGATGGTGAGGCCGAAGTAGACGTAGAAGATTCTGAACACGGTGGACTTGCACGCCTGGGGAATGGCCTTTCTTGGGTTTCTGGTCTCTGCAGCAATGACTGAGACACCCTCGACTCCCGAGTAGAACACACCGGCGTAGACAAAGGCGTTGGCGATGCCCTTGAAGCCCGAGTCGAGCGGGAAGTTGCCGAACGGGTTGTCTGGGGACTTGCCCTTGATTCCCCCAGCGGCGTAGATGATGGCGAAGATGTAGAAGCCTGTGAGCACTGCGATCTTGAGGAAGCCCAGGAAGTACTCTGACTCGCCCCACCACGACACGTTGAGCATCTGGAAGCAGGTGAAGAAGGCGTACATGATGAGGAACCAGCCCCAGAAGGGCACGGCGTCAGAATAGACTCCAAGAGCAGCACACAGCGACGTGTACTCGGAGATCTGGTTTGTGACCCAGAGCACGCAGTATGCCAGAGCCAGTGTGGCGCCGAATCCCTTGGAGACGAAGCGGGAGCCCAGGATGGCAAAGTTGGCGTCGTAGGCAGCGTTGAGCTCTCCCACGGCGAACATGGTGACCATCACGACGATGCCCACGATGGCGAACCCGGCGAGCATCCCCGCTGGCCCACAGCTCGAGAGCATAGTACCGAATCCCATGAATGCTCCTGGTCCAATGATTCCACACAGCGCAATCAAATTGACCATTCTGTTCTTGAGCCCTGCCTTGAGCCCGGACTCGAGCAGCACTTCGCCCTTGTCGTTGCGGTGGTAGGCGGAAGCGGCGGTGGCGACTGCCTCGACATCGCCGTCCTCGAAGGAGTGGACCGAGGGCGATGGGCCCTGCTTCTCGTCGGAGGCCATTGTTGATGTTGATGTTTTGATGTTTTGTGGGCCTTGATCTCTTGTCAATGTTGGTAGGGCGCAGGGTTCTGTGCGGCAGGAGGCGGGGAGTATTTATACCGGGCGAGCCACACAATCTCCGACTATCTTCACCACCACGCGGCGGGAACACGCGATAACTTGATAAGGCAATTAAGTGCCGGGAACTGTGTGGTTTCCCTTTGGGGCTACGATCGGCGACCAATTAATCGTTATTGTATTAGAATATTAGAATTTAGTGGGCCAAGTCCCTCAGATCTTGACTGCGTAGAAGGCTCGCTGGAAGTACGCCTTTGCTCCCGCAGCCCCGACAAGCCTGTGATATCTCGCCCGCTCCTTCTCCGCCAGCACCGTGCTCTCCTTCATCTGGCCCATCATCCTGTGCACTCGCCACTCTCTGTAGGCCACGAGCACCAGCAGCCCAAACACGTAGATACTCCCCACGAACAGCTGGCAGTGGAAGTATGGGTTGTCCAGCGAGTAGTCTCTCAGCCTCAACGCTATCGTCTCCGACACGAGCGCACTGACACCGACAAAGGCGTTGATGTATGAGAAAGCTGCCGGGAACGAGTTGAGCCCAACAACATCAACACTCAGCGGCACAACGTTGACCGACGAGATGCCCACGAGAAGCCCCAGCATCGCCGCAAACGCCACCAGCGACGCGTAGTTGCTCAGGTTGATCCAGAACACAAACACCATGATGCACGTGTACAGCATTGCGCCCATCGTGAAGTTCACACGCCCCACAATCTCGCTGAGGTAGCCCATCATCGGTCTGCCCAGGCCCTGTGCGAGGTTGAGCACCACCGTGATAATTGTGGCCTGGTTGTCAGAGTATCCCATCGACCTGGCGTAGTTGGACAGCGAGAAGAGGCAGATCATGTATGCCATTGTGGCCATCGCAGCCCAGATCGTAACGAGTTGAAGAGGCCAGCTCTTGATCACCTGGATTTCAAAGATACTTCTTGCGATGCTCCTGAGTGTCTTGTTCTCCTCGTGGAATTGCGAGTTCTTCGGCACACGCACACGGATCAGAAACATCGTCACGACACAGATCGCCGTGGAGATGATTCCCAGTGCTCGTAGTGCCCATCTGTGATTCCCTGTCTTGTGTATCAAAGCATTATTGACGAGCGAGAACGTCATTCCCCCAATACCCACGCCAAAGTGGGAGATTCCATTCGCCAGTGCTCGCTTCTTGAGGAACCAGGAGGGCAGCACGATCGAGTTGGCGCCAAAGATGATCCCGAACGAGAGCCCAAGCAAGAATCCCTGAGTCGCCTGGATCTGTGAGATCGTCATGGCAAATGAGGCTCCAATGTATGCGGCGAGCTGTATCACGATCCCGATCCCAATGGTGATTCTGTATCCCAGCTTGAAGAGCATGAGTGAGCTGAGCGACATCGAGGCGAGCGTGAAGAAGTTGACCAGCCCAACAATCATGGCGTAATCCGTGGGCGATGCTCCTGAAAACTCATCATGCTCGAGGAAGAAGGCCAACATGACTCCAAAGGATCCATTACACCCCCAAGTTGCAAAGTTCATGGCGGTGATGCACGCGCAACAGACCCAGCCATAACCCCCATCAGGCGGCGCATCCACGTAGTCTTCTTCGTTGTAGCCGCCGTGGAATTCGTCTGCGGCGACAGTGGTCTCGTGCACTGAGGACTTGGCCGATTTGGGCTCGAGTTCCTCGTTGTTCATATGGCCAATTTGGGATCGATGGGTTTTTGCGGGTGTAAAGTGGTGGTGAAGAAGGAGGAAACTGTCAGCGTGACTCAGCTTTTTTTAGTACCTCATCCCCGCATGAGATTTAGCGCGGCCGCTTTGGTTGACAGTTCTTTGGGTTTTGAATATATATAGTGGGCTATTTGACTATGATGGTAGAAGTCTTCTTATTCAGCATTATAAACTTACCAAAAAGACGCGTGGAACGACACAATGAGCCGCGCGGAGTAGAGCTCCAGCCACACGCGTTCAATCAAGATTCAATCACTCAGCATATGGGAGTCCAATGGCCGCAGTCCATGGGTCCTGGATGTATCTCTTTGGGTTATCAATTCCCAGCTGATCCAACTGCTTGATCTCCTCATCGGTCAACACCGGGATCGGAGTCTCCTTGAAGCTCTTGACCCTCTCCACCTTCGAAGTTCTCGTGATCACAACAACGCCGCGAGTCATGTGGTAGGCGTACAGTATGAATGCCGGTCCACAGGCGTACTTCTCAGCGAGGACATTGACGAGTGGCTCCTTAAGCAGTGGCACTCCGTTGTGGCCCAGAGGAGAGTACGCCTCCACCACGATCCCGTGGGTCTTTGCAAAGTGGAGCAGCTCGAGCGATGGGAGACGTGGATGCAGCTCAACCTGAACCACCTCAGGAGTGACACCGGTCTCATCAATCGCACGCTGGAGGTGCTTCTCGGTGTAGTTCGACACACCAATGTGCTTGGCCAGTCCTTTCTTCTTGAGCTCGATCAGCTGCTTGTACGTCTCGAGGTAGTCAGCACTCTCGTCAACGAGGAGCTTCCCCTCAGAGTCCTTGGGGATCTTTGGCGAGCCATCGTCGCCTGCCTTGAATCCAATTGGCCAGTGCTGCAGAACAAGGTCGACGTAGTCCAAGCCCAGATCTGAGAGGGACTTCTTGAGAGATGCTTCAGCCTTATCCCACATCGATGGCCAGACCTTGGTGGTGATAAATAGGTCCTCTCTCTTGACTTGTCCCTTGGCGAAGATCTCCTTCAATGTCTTTCCGATAGTAGGCTCCGAACCGTAGAACCAGGCCGTGTCAATGCCCCTGAATCCAAGAGAAATGCCAGCCTCGAGCACTGCCGGGAGAGTTGCGTACTCTGCGGGGATGTCTGGTGTTCCAATCATGAACAATGGCATCTTGGAGCCATCGCTGAGCGTTGCAGTGGCCTTTGTAGCGTCGGTCATTGTTCAATTGATGATACTAGATACAGCAGAGAAACAATCGAAGGGCAAAGAACAAAACAGCAAACAGAGATCTTTAAGTACTGTTGCAGGGATCTGCTATAGTGTGGCATCCTTATGCGCAAACCGCGACGTGACGATTATGCTGGCCCGCTTAGCTCCGAGCTCCGAGAGCAACCTCAACGGCTTTTCCAATTGGTGGCTGAGGTCGTTGTTTAGTGTGTTATTCTGACCAAAACTTCGTTGTTTGGGTCTCTGTTCAATTTATATCCACTGCCTATCGATGCCCCTCCACATGCAGCATTTTTCCCCGCCTTCATAGCCCTCCAGGACACTTATTACGCCCATGACAAATCACACTGGTCGCTTAGCAATTGGCCTTCTTTGCCTCTGAACACCAAGAGAAAGCCTCTCGGACCCGCTCCGTCTCGTCCCCTATTTCCGCATCTTCACCATGTCTCTGCCCCAAACTTTGCTGCCCATCAATTTGCATTCGCCACCGCGGGAGCGGACTTACTCGGCCGTGCGCCAGGCTCTGGGGAGCAACTACGGCAGCCTATCACGCTCACTCACCTAGCATTGGCGCTCTTGCTGACAATTGTGGATACTTGCAATCATGGCTATAAAGAGGATGCATGGACCCTGTTCTTCTTCCCGTTTGAATGGTGTTTGTAGGCCCCATTGAAGGCCGTTGAACCCTGAGATAACGCATCATCATCATCATGAACGCTCTCAGATCGCTCAACGACAAGCTCCAGTCGATCGTCCCCGTTGACAAACGCTCCAAGAACCTGGCGTTTGTTCTCGTCGTCATTGGTACGTCATTGGATAACATCAACGTCTCTGGTGCGCTTACGACTTCCTTCTCGGTGTATGAGAAGTTCCATGCCTCCACATCCACTGTGTCATGGACTTTGTCAGCATACTCCCTCACACTCGGCTCTTTCATCCTTCTCGCTGGAAAAATCTCAGATGTCATCGGTGCCCATGTTGTCTTCCTCAGTGCATTGGCCCTAACCTCGCTGTTTGCCCTCATCTGTGCTGTTATTGAAGAACAGATCATCGCGTTGATCGTGTTCAGGGCTCTCCAGGGAATGACTGCATCCTTCCTCATCCCTGCCTCGTTCGCCATTGCTGGAAACTACTACAAGTCCGGCAAGCCTCTGATGATTGCCATTATCGCCATCATGCTGAGTATTTCTGGTATGGTTGGATTCGGGTTCCTCATTGGCGGAGTCTTCAGTGTCACGAGCATCGGATACAAGGCCTTCTACTACTTCACATTTGCCATCGGTGCTGCTGTGTCTCTTGGTTTGTACTTCCTCATGGTCCCGGTGGAGCGCACGGAGGGGCACAAGGCGCTCAAGATGAGGGATCTGGACTACTATGGCTCCCTTGGCTTTGTTGGTGGATGTCTTCTCGTCATTGTTGGATTCACGCAGAGTGGAGAAACTTGGAACGATCCATCAGTGTATGTTCCTCTCCCAGTCGGTGTTGTGATCATCATTGTCTCGTTGTGGTTTGAGCTGGGATACATTGAGAACTACAAGGCCAAAGTGGACGCCAAGTACGCTGATGACAAGGAGTCCGCCTTTGTCGCAAAGAAGGAAGGAGAGGACACAAACGAGGTTGCCATCCCAGTCGAGAAGTCTGATTGGAGATACAGACTCCAACTCCTCTTCCCTAAGGAGTCCTTCCAAGTTCCCAACTTCCTTCAATACCTCATCATCACGCCACTGAGCTTCATCGCCGCCATCGTCCTCATGACCACAGAGGTCCAATACTTCCTCTACGTCGTGCGTGACTCTCCATTGATTGCTGGTCTCAAGATCTTCCCATTGGCAATGGGCACCGTTGTGGGCTCCATGCTTAACAGAGAGACACTCATCTACAAGCTCGGCCTGAAGTGGGTACTCATGGGTGCACAGCTGGCACAGTTGGGCCTCGCAGTCTGGATTTCTCGCCACGACTACAATCACGCACACAACTACTGGATCTTCGAGTTCGTCCCAATCTTCTTCTTTGGATGGATGTGGAGTGTCTATTTGGGCGTCTACATCAACGGGGCCATGAGAAACAGTCCAAACCATCTCCAGGGCGTCATTGCTGGTCTTCTCCAGACTGTGGGACAGGTGGCTACGAGTTTGGGAAACTCCGTCAACACTTCGATTCTGGGAGAGCTCTACGTGGCTATGAACGCTGAGCAGAAGGCGAGCTTGGACAAGAAGTTTGACCATTCGTTCTACTTCCTCTTTGCCGTGTTGGCGCTTGCATCCGTCTGTATGCTCTTGGTGAAGAACTTGAAGGGCGTGGAGGCTGTTGGAGAGGAAGAGGAGGCTGCCACTGGTGCTCCAACTGTTTCTAAGGAAGTTGATGAGGGTAGTGAGGAGGAGTCCGTTGAGACTGTTAGTGCAGCTGCTGCTTGATTGATTAATTAATATTGCTGGAACATGGTGTTCT
Source organism: Petasospora xylosilytica (assembly GCA_003708285.2). Lineage (NCBI taxonomy): Eukaryota > Fungi > Ascomycota > Saccharomycetes > Phaffomycetales > Wickerhamomycetaceae > Petasospora > Petasospora xylosilytica. Next base: position 97,452 of record PPNT02000040.1, on the reverse strand, counting down.
GGCTGTCGGTTTCCTATACATATTACATATTCTTTTAATCTGTTACCTGTAATTGCTCCAACTCTTGTCATGTACTCCATTCAATATTAAAACCCATAAAATAGCTAACGCCTAAATCAAACCCACCACTAGTTAACAGCGGCCCTTGGATCCCTGATCCTGTGAATGCTGACGTACCGATGATCAAGCTCCGCAATCTGTCCAATGTCCTGAGGTGTGATGAAGATAGTCTGTGATCTTGCCTCCTTTGACAGTCTGGAGATCAAGAGTCTCATACCAATCTTTCTGTTGATCTGATCCATGAACACATCAAACTCATCCAAGCCCTTGATACGAGACTGCATCTCACCCCATGTGGCAAGCAACAGCGCAATCTGTGAGAACGACTTCTCTCCACCGGACAGCGAGTCAACACGTCTCGCCTCTTGGTCATTCTTGGTCTTGACGTACATGTCCAACCGCTCCTTAGCGAAGTCAAATTGGAGGTCACCATCAAAGCTTCTTAATCTCAGCGAGTACTTGAAGTCAATTTGGGATCCGAGACAAGTCGCAGCACGACTGGCCGTGTATGCCTTGACTCTCTTAGCCAGTGAGTTTCTCAACATCTTCTGTGATTCCTTGCTCTCTTTGTACTTGTTGAGCGCACGCTGGTACTTCTGGCGTGCAACTTCAGCCTCGTGGATGATCTCATCAGGCTCAGCACCAAGAATCTCCTGTGCCTCAACCAGTCTTCTGTCCAGATCCTTCGCCTCGGCCTTCACGGCATTCACATCAGTGTACATCAGCTCATCTGCAGACTCCCTCGTGCAGTACTTCTCAGCCTCTTGGAGATCAGTCACGGCCTTGTTTTCCCATACGCCAATGGCCTGCTCGACTTTCTTCAGCTCGTTCTCCTTCGTGGCCTTTGTCTTTAGGTAGGCGTCCTTCTTCCGCATGTACATCTGGAAATGCATCTCCATATCATCCATCTTGACAAGGAGCTTCTGCATCACCTCCTTCTGTGCGGTGAACTTGTTTTTGGCCTCCTTGTACTGCTCACCCAGCATGGAGATGTGGTCTGTCAACAATTCAAGATCTCCACCAAGACTAGGAACAGAAGTCTCATATGCCTCCTTGGATCTCTGCGTGCTCGTCAAGTGCTCCTTCAGTGCATCAAGTTTGCCTGTTGACACACTGTCAAGCTTCTTCTGGATGGCGTAGGACTCGGATCTGATGCTCTTGACTCTCGAGTCAGATTGCTTGATTTGGACGTCATACTCATGCTTCTCTCTGTTGAGTTCCGTCACCTTGTCTTGTCTGATCATCTTCAGCTGATCGATCTCACCCTTAAGACCATTGGCTCGCTCAACCTCCATGCTCACGTCGTTTTCTCTTCCCTTGACATGCAACTTTGGCGGACCTCGTGTGTCAAACCAGATCGGATTCTGGGCATAACTCCTTCCGTTCATGCTCATATCAAAACCAGACTGTCTGTCCTTGAGAACAATCACATTACCCACGTTTCTCTCAGACTCGAGCACTCTCTGGTAGCGCTCTCTGGTTCCCTCTTCACCAAGAACTGTGCCCTCGATTCGTGCCATGTCGATGAGCGCATACTTCACCTCCTCGTTGTCAAACTCCAGCGCCTTCAATATCGTCATGTGTTCCGGATTGGGCAGACCAGAAGTGTAGTCGAACGTCTCAGGGGCTCTGTGAAGCACCTGTGCAAAGAATCGGTTCCGTTTCAAGATATTCTGTATCACGGTCCGATCGCTCTTGGTGTGCACGATGAACATGTTCAGAGCACTGCCAAGCTTGGCCTCGATTGCTGGTCCCCACATCTCACAACCTTCTTTCAAGAAGATGTGTCTTCCAATTGGACCGATGACCTCTCCTTCAAACCTTGTTCTCTGGACGTCACGAAGCACATCCCTCACCGAGCTGTGGAATGAGCGCAGAGGATCTGGTTGTCTCGTGTGACGTGCCTCGTTGATTCTTCTCTCAAGCTCCCTCAGTTCATCAGTCTTTGCATGAATATCTGCTGCGATCGAATCAAGCTCACTTTTGTATCTCTCATCAGTCTCATACACTCTGTTTCGCAAGTGCTGGAGTTCTTCCTTCACTTCGCCCTCTTCAGTGTTGAGATCCTCGAGGCGTTTCTCAAGATCCTCCTTCTGGCCAATGGACCGGTTTATCTGCCTGTTCTCGTGCTCGATATCCCTCTGGAGTTTTTGGATCTCCTTCTGGAAATTTGTGACTTGAGTTTGGAGATTCTGGAGCTTGCCTTCGGCCTCTTCGGCTTCACTTGTAGCCTTGTACATTTCCTTCTTCTTCGCGTCAATGTCCTCTTTCAGGAGTCGAAGCTTTTCAGCTTCCTCCTTCTCCTGCTCCTTGGCCAACCCCTTCTTGATCTTGAGACGCTCAGCTTGCTCATCCAGCTCGAGAAACTTCTGGTCATAGCCTGAAATGTCTTGTTTCAGCTGCTCAAAATCAGCCTCAAGAGCATCCTTCTCTCTCAACGCCTGTTCATGTTCCAAGTAGTATGCCTTTCCTTGTAAAAGCTGGATTCGTTGACGAAGACCGTTGGATGCCTCGAGCTTATCAAGCAAGTCTCTCGCCTCCTTGGACTCCTCGCCAAACTGCTGCAAGTCCCCGTACTGCCTCTGAACAGTGTCGGTGATGACATTCAAATTCTTGCTTGTCTCTTTCAGGTTGTCAATGATCTCCTTCATCTGCGTGCCCTGCATGAAGAACTTGTACTTCGTCTCTGCAGTGGTGGAGTCCAAGAACGATCTTGCCATGTCCTGTGACAAGAAACACATCGGGTTGCGCACCTTGATGTTAAAGAAGTCCAGAATGGCATCCAAATCACCCTTCTTGGAGGAGACTGTCTTCCCTGACTCCGTCTTGAGCGTGTATGGGGCAGCCGTGGACTTGGTTCGCAGTGTTCTCTGGATGATGATCTCGTCTCCATACACCTCTGGCTGGTACCTCGTGCCGACGTCATTGGCGAGCACGACGGTGACAACGGACATATCTGCACCGTGTCTGATGAGTCCAGTGAGCGAGTTGGCTCTGTTGGTATCGTTGGCACGTGCACCCAAACAAACGGAGATGGCGGTGAGGATGGAGCTCTTGCCCGAGCCGTTGTGGCCAATGATGAAGTTGAGGCGCGGGCCCAGTTCGAGCGCAAAGTTCTCGTGTGTCATGAAGTTCTTGAGCTCGACTCTCTTGATGACTCCGGAGTCTCTGGCAGCGTGATCGATGACGCTGCTGTGCTGTGTGGGACGTTGCTCGACGCGTCTCCTCTTCACGGCGGCCAAGTTCTGCGAAAACGCCGCCACAACGTCGATTGGCTCCTCGTCGCTGGACGTGTCGCTGAGTGTCGACGTGTCAAAGATGCTGGGCTCCTTGGTGGGGCTAAAGTCGTCCAATTGCCGCTTCATCGCGCTGTTTTCCGCTGTTGATGTTGTGTGTAGTGTGATTGTTGTTTACGCGTTGATGGGTGAATTTATTGTTTTCGCGCGCGACCTCATGAGGGCATATGAGAGAGGCCTCAACAATTAAGCACAAGCACTACAAACAACTCTTTAGCAACCAAATGAAAGTATTATTAAGAACAAGCAAAAAGCCAGCTGACGAATAAAATCTAAGTGTAAAACTGTATATGACTCAACCATGGAAAGACCCAATCCTTCAACAGAAATGCAACCCTAAATTGCTGCCACTCATTAGAAGCAACCCAATCAAACAAAAGAATCTCCTGTTCAACCAACTTAGAAGTCATCGTCAGAGGAGACGTAAGCGTCACCAAGCTCCTTCTTCTTTTTCATTCTCTCCTTCTTCTTCTTTCTCAACTCAGCAGAAGACAACTTGCTCTTCTTCTTACCAGCAGCAATCTTGTTACCCATGGCATCGAACTTGTCCTCCTCGTCCTCCTTCTTCTCGATTCTTGGACCAGCACCCTGACCAGTAACCCAGTTGTGACCGGATGGGGTCATTCTACCGTCAAGAACGGCCCAGACCTCCTCAGTCAAGTCCTTGGTGAACTCAGCAGAGTGAGTAATGATGATGATACCACCCTCGAAAGCCTTAAGAGCCTTGGACAAAGCACCAAGAGAGTCACGGTCCAAATAGTTGGTTGGCTCGTCAAGAACAATCAAGTGAGGTCTCTGCCAAGTACAAGCAGCCAAGACAAGCTTGACCTTCTGACCACCAGACAAACCTCTGATTCTGGAGTGGGAAACCAACTCAGCGTCAAGACCCAACATAGCACAGTGGGACTCAATCTCCTTTCTGGTCAAGGCTCTGAACTGACCGGAAGCAAGAGCCTCCTTCATGTCAACCTCAGCAACCATCTTGGAGTGGGACTCGATCAACTCACCTCTTGGCAACCAAGCGTTGTCGACAGACATCATTGGAACCCATCTCTCGTTCTTCATACCAATGTTCTCACCAAGAGTGAAGGAACACTCGTACTCGTAAGAGTTCTTGAATTTTCTTCTGGCGTGGATACCGGCAATACGTCTTGGAGTACCCTCGATCTTGAAGATCTTGTTCATGGCCTCCTCATCGGACTCGTTGATGGTTCTGGAAGCACGGTCCATGGTCTCTCTGTCCTCACCAGTCTGGAATCTCCACTGGATGTACTCAGATGGGGTCTTCTCCAAGTGGGAGTCAATGTGAGCGAAAGCGTGCTGCTTGATGTAGGCAATACGACAGTTCTCGTGCACGTAAACCTCACCGGTAGTTGGGAGCAACTCACCAGTCAAAACGTTAATCAAGGTGGACTTACCAGCACCGTTTGGACCAATGACAGCAATTCTGGAAGACAAAGAACACTGGAAAGTAACATCCTGGATCTGTGGCTTGGTGGTACCTGGGTACTGGAAGGACATGTTGGAAACCTTGACAATAGCCTTCTGCTTGGTCTTGACACCCTCAAGGAAACCTGGCTCTGGGAACTTGAACTCCAAGTCAGAGGCACCCAACTCGTGGTAGGACTTAGCAGATGGAACTCTCTTGACGAACTCAGAAAGGTTACCCTTGTACTTTCTCAACTTGAAACCCTCGTAGTGGATAATGTACTGAACAACGTTGTCCAAGAAGCCAGAGTCGTGGGAAACAATGATGGAGGTGATACCACAGGTGTTCAAGTAATTGACCAACCAAGCAACGTTGACAGTGTCCAAATGGTTAGTTGGCTCATCCAACAACAAAATGTCAGCGTTCTTCAAGACGGCTCTAGCCAAAGCGAGCTTCATCTTCCAACCACCAGAAAGGGACTGGATTGGCATAGCAATCATCTCCTCAGAGAAGTTGAACTCTCTCAACTTGTTCTCAATCTCCTCCTTAGAAGCAGAGATGAGCTCGTCATCGTGAACGAAGTCAACGACAGAAGTCTCAGCGTGAACACCGTCAATGTCGTGCTCAACGTAGACAGTACGACACTCGTCCTGGGTTGGGAAACCTTCAACCTGACCGTTGGCAATGGCTCTCATCAAAGTGGACTTACCAGCACCGTTTGGACCACAGAGACCGTATCTTCTGGCTCTCTTCAATCTCAACTGGGTCTTGTTAAGCAAGATCTTGGCACCGTAAGCAAGGGAGAACTCACAGTTACACAAGTCCTCACCCTCATCATCCTCATCCTCGAAAGATGGTGGTCTTGGAATGTTGTCAACGGCTCTCTTTCTCCACTCGTCAATGTCAGCCTTGGCCTGCTTCTCGTGCATGAAGACAGTCAAGTAGTTGGTCAAGTGCTCGAACCAAGCAGCCTGGTCAATGACTCTCTCGTCAATCAAGTCACCAGCAATGTAGGCGGCGTAGTTGAGGACGATCTCGAATCTTGGGGCAACCTCGGTCTTGGACTCAGCCAAGATGTTGGTGAGCTCCTTCTTGGTAACAGCCTGGTCACCAGCGTTGGAAACCTCTGGGATGGCATCCTCCTCACCAAGAGCACCAACTCTTCTCAAAGTGTTCAAAGCTCTGAGAGTAACCTCACGGGCCTCTGGGTCAGCAATGGTGTTGTAGTTGACCTTGATAGCTGGAAGCAACTTGGACATGAAAGGAGCAACAACCTGTGGGTCATCGACAAGCTTACACATGTTGTCAACAATGACAGCAGCCTTACGCTTGATTGGAGTGTCACGCTCAGCCAAACCTCTGGACAAAAGTGGAACCATGATGGACAAGGTGGCGGTGGTGACCTCGGAAACGAAGGTGGTGGCACCGAGGATGTGGACGGTGTCTGGAACCTTGGTTGGGTTACCAATACAGTCAATCAACTCTGGAATGAACTTCTCGATATCCTTGTTGTGGACGGTCTTGGTGGCAACCTTGATGGTCTCAGTGGCCTCAGCCTTGACCTCCTTCTTGGTGTCCCACATAGCCTCAGACAAGACTGGGATAAGCTCTGGCATTCTCAAGGCAACCTGCTGCTCGGCGTGCTCGACAAGAGCGGAGATGGCCTTCAAAGCAGCAATCTTCTCCTGCCACTTGTTGGTGGTCTGGAGAGACTCGACCAAGTGTGGCAAGAGGGCCTTGACAGCACATGGGTCGATGGCTGTGGAGATGGCAACGAGGGCCTTGGCGGCAACGTCTCTGAGAGTGGCGTCCTTGTCACCAGCCTTAGCACAGATGGATGGAACCAAGTCAACAATGTATGGCTCAACGGATGGAGACAAGTTGTTGGAGGAGGCAATGTGGCAGACGGCCTCGATGGCGTTGACGGCAGACTTCTTGTCGGAAACAGCCTTCTTCAACTGAGCGAAGAACTCCTCTGGAACATCGTGCTCGATGATGGAGCCGTTGAGGAAAGAGGCAACGTTGGTGGCAGCAACGTCACGCTCCTCAGCGGTAGCAACAGACAACTTCTGGAAGAGCTCGGAGAGCACCTCAACGGATTGCTTGGAGTCGGCCATTGTGTTGGTGATGGTGGTCTTCTCCTGTGCAACGTGTCGATGGAAAAAGTGCGAGAAAAATTTTTTTTATAAGGAGCTGATGCTGAGCTCTTACAAAAAAAAATTTAAAAAAAAAAGCAAAGCGCTCGTTGGAAAAAGAAAAGGCGCGATGAGCTCTCATCGAGGTGTCCGGGTTTCTTGGGTCCTTTCGGCCGGTATCGAGCGGTTTCAAGGGTGCTGTTGTGCTTTAAAGGGCTCATAGGGCAATAATGGCTCACACCCATCCCATATCCAGGGCCATTGACCTAACCGCTCGCCAGATCTCCCAACAAACCACCGTTTGCCACCCAGCCAACAGCCTTCTGCGCAATTTGGCCTGACCATCAAACGTGTTCGCGGAATTCGCGGAAATATTTGCGGCTCCAGCCAATCACAGCGCGCGCTGGCTGCAAAAAGAAATCAAAAGTCCCCAAAACGGCAATTGACACGTGCAGCGCTGACAGCGAAGGTTTCAAGGAGCCTTCTCTTTGGGGGAAAAAGAAACAACTTGATCACAGCCTACGACGCCCTGTCAAAGCCGTTGTGGTCGTGATGAGTGAGCTGACTGTGGAGAAATGTGCCCCATGGTCATTGATTTGTCAATGTTACTCGCAGCAGCTGGATCTGTGCTGTTCCTGGCGGTTGTGATGGTGTCGTTCTCATGTGCTTTGATGGCGAGGGTGAGCCTTTTGAGGATGTGAGTGTTGCTAGAGGACCCCTGGTTGATACAGGTGATTTGTATTACCCACAAGTCATCATTTATGGTATTTTGAGGGAAAGTCTGAAAGTTTTGGATCATCTCTCATGGTCAGAAGCCTCTCTGGAGAACATTGATGTCTCGCTTCCCTTGCATCAACCACAGACCAGCCTCCATTGTTCGTGCGCTGTGATACTCATCCACAGCAAAGGCTGACTCTTTTTCTATTCTACAGATCCGAAGACTCAAGAGGCCAAAGAGTCAGCACATGTGATGATCTCGTTATCGATATTGTTCAACGTCTCAGGTGACCGCCTTCGTTTAGAGTTTTGAGATCTGTCATGAGATCGTGGCCTAGCACTCAACAACGTCTCCAGCCCCAGCACAAAACACCAAGAGACTATACAGACTACAGAGACTCAAGCGTATCAGCAGATGTATATGTATATTTCTTCAAAAAGGTGGGTCATGAGCAAATTTTGATAAACAGGCCCTGCATCAGGATCAACCGGTGAGCTGCAGCGCGTGGTTCATAACGTCGTTAGGCACTATCCACCGGTGGTTTACTGGTGGTAGTCCATGCCCTTCCAGGAGGTGGTGATGGTCTTTGGCTGGGTCAAGAACTTGAAAGCGGATGGACCGTAGAAGTGCAAGTCACCGAGGAAGGAGGCCTTGTTGGAGGTGAAACCGAAGGCGGCGTGTGGGATTGGGATACCAACGTTGACACCAACCTGGTTGACGTTGATTCTCTTGGTGAAGGCGTTGGCAGCTGGACCGGAGGTGGTGAAGACGGAGACGGAGTTACCGAACTGGTTGTCGTTGATGTAGTTGATGCAGTGGTCGAAAGTGTCAACCTCAACGATGGAGAAGATCGGGCCAAAGATCTCCTCATCAACACACTTCATGCCCTTGGTGACACCCTTGAGGACAGTTGGGCCGATGAAGTAACCGTTCTTGAACTGCTCACCCTCTGGGACGTTCTTACGGCCATCGACGAGGATCTCGGCGCCCTTAGCAACGGCATCCTCAATGACTGCGTGAAGTCTCTGGAGTGACTCCTTGGAGACGACTGGACCGAAGTCACCATCCTCGAAACCTGGCTTGGCCTTGAGGGTCTTGACCTTCTCGACGATGTCTGGGATGAACTTCTTGGCCTCACCAACGAGGAAGAGAACGTCCATGGCCAAACAGACCTGGGCAGTGGAGGTGAAGGAAGCAGCAACAACACCCTTGAGCAAGGCATCCTTGTCAGCGTCTGGGAGGGCAACGATGTGGTTCTTAGCACCGAGGTTACACTGGACTCTCTTACCGAGCTTGGCAGCCTCCTGGTAGACGTACTTACCGGCGTTGTTACCACCGACGAAGGTGACGGCGGCGATTCTTGGGTCGGTGGTGAGCTTGGTGACGGTTGGGGCCTTACCGTGGACAATGTTGACGACACCGTCTGGGACACCAGCCTCCTTAGCAATCTCAGCGAGGACAGCACCGGTACCTGGGCACACCTCGGATGGCTTGAGCACGGTGGTGTTACCGGTGGCGATGATGTATGGGATGGTCCACAATGGAATCATGACTGGGAAGTTGAATGGCAAGATGGAGCCGACGACACCGATTGGCTCACGCACAGTCTTGGTCTCCATGTCCGAGGAAACCTCGAGGGCAATGGTCTCGGTCTCCTTCAACACGTTACAGGCGTGCTCAGCACACTGGATACCTCTGTAGACGTCGGCAACGGCGGCGGAGTAGGCCTTACCCTGCTCGAGGACGATGATGCGGGCGAGTCTGTCCTTGTTCTGCTTGAGCAACTCGACGTATCTGAAGGTGAGCTCCATTCTCTTGATGACGGAGAGCTTGGAGAAGGACTCGAAGGCCTTCTGGGCAGCGTCGATGGCGGCATCGAGCTCAGTATCAGTGGACTGTGGCACCTTGGAGACGACGATGTCGGTGGCTGGGTCGTACACGTCGAACCACTCGGCAGAGTCCGACTTGAGGGCCTTACCGTTGATGTAGGAGGCGGTGTCGTAAGGCTTGAAGTCGGAGGTGGCGTGGGCCTTGAGAGCTGGGGCGACATCAAGAGTGGACATGTAGGCACGGGAGGCCTGGGCGAGACGGAGGAGGCCGACTCTGCCTCTGGAGGTTCTGGCAAGGGTGGTGAGCATTGCTGGCTGGAGGGAGAAGTGGTGGGGAGAGAAGAGAAAGGGGGAACTGGGCTCAGCATCAGGGGAGGGCTCCAGGATGTGGGAGAGCCTCGCCTTATATAAACTTTGGGGGGCTCTGGCAGGAAACGTAGGCCCCCGACGAATCAAGTGTGACCTCTTCTCGCATGGGACGGCTGCTGGTTGTGCGGACACGACGAGACTTCTCAGGACTCAGCAGCCAAACACGAGCCGAGAAGTTGCCGGGACAATTCAACGGACAACTCTTGTCCCGTCTGCTTCAGAATCAGAAGCCTTTCTTCCCGTGAATCAGAGCCCTTCATCCCAAAGAGCCCAACGCGGGGAGAAACGAGTCGCCTGGGGAGTCGCGCTCGGAGATTCGAACACGGGCGAGGGCATCTGCCTGCGATTGGAGCCGCCAGCCAATGAAATATCGCAGTATTAAGAGAGAATTCCGCTCACGCCATCCCACAAAACCCACAACAGGTCTCTCCACTTTTTTGTCCCGATTCCTGGGGGCCCCCTTCGCCCCTTCATTTGTCTCATCGGCCAGCTTACGTAATCGCGGGGCGCTTGGAGGGGCAGCCGCACTGCAGGCGATGCAAACGATCCCCAGAAAAAGCGCTAATTTCCAAAAAAGCTCCTTAAGACCGTTGCCTGTTGACGTGGGAGAAAGGAGCTTGGTCACTGCCCTTTTAACGGCTCTGCTCAGTGCTCCACCATCACATCACATCCCGGCTCTCTCCGGCTCTCTCTCTGGCTTTCTCCTACCCCCTCCTGTCCTTGTGCCCGAGAGCGCTCCCCCTGTTCTTAACTCCTCTCCCCACCCTCCACTTCTCGTGGGTGTAAACACCTGCGCATAGCCCTTCTGTGTGCGAGATTTTTGGGCGCATCTGGCTCGCTCCAGAGGCCTTTTAATTCCCTACCAGAGTGGCTGACAAGACGCGGTTTCCGAGCGCTGATGTACTGTCCAGGAGGCCGACTCACGGAGAGCTGGTGGCCGCGACGAGGTTAGCCTTGCCTCTAGGTATTGTGTGTTGCCTCACTACTTCCGTTAGGGTATATTGGATATCCTGGCAGCGTGTCCCAAAGCCCGAGAACACCACCCTTGGCGTTGTCCTGACTCCTCTATCTCCCCGCCCCTCTTTCTCTCGACTCTCCACGGAATCTGGCCACTAGGAGAGCCCTGTCCCGCATCTTCAATGCATTCAACATGTGGTTTTGACACCTTCTGGGTCCTGGAGCCCCTCCTGCACACCTCGAATGATTGTGGAAGATCCCAAACAGGGTGTCCACAAGACGTGCGAACATGGGGCCCCATGGAGAACAACTACAGCCCTAAAATCCGTGCTTGCTCCTCTTTGTTCACACCCAACCAATTGACTTGATGGATCACAAGGAGTCCGGCAGGTTTGTATAAAACGTGGAGGTTATCACGGCTTCTCGCGGGCTCCTCACTCCCCAGGAAAGCCGAACTACGGTGGAGGACGATCTATATGCCAATCATGTACAATGCTAAAACAATACACCCCTAATCAAGTTGTCCAGAGCTTGGCCACCCCATCAGCGCCAGCGGAGAAGACCCACGCCTCCTTCGGATGCCACACCGTGTCCATGACACCCAGCGAGTTTGTGATCTTGTGTCCCGTGAGCTTCTTCAGCGGCACGAGCAGCGGGTTCGTCATCAGGTCGTCGTACACCGTTGCGTGGAACACGTGGATGGAGCCATCATCCGAAGCTGAGCAGAAGAGTGGGAGTCCCTTGTGGAACTGGGCACTGCGTACTGCCTTGTCGTGGTATCTCAGCGTCTTGTATGGCGTTGCTCCCGTATCGAGATCGTGCCAGAGCACACGCTTGTCAAACGATGAGGCAACAAGGTGGTCTCCACGAGGATGGATGTCAAACTTGGACAACCAACGAGCTCCAGGAAGAAGCTTCTTGGCCAGTGTCTGTTGCGACAGGTCGTAGATCTTGATGTAGCGCTGTGAGCAGACAAAGAGCTGTGGTCTGAATGGATGGAACTTGGCATCAACAACAATACCCTTCGACTTGCGGAACGGCGACTGCGATGAGTGTTTGGAGATCTGGTGGATGAGCACGGCAGAGTTGGCAGCCTCTGGAGAAACCGTCACGAAGTAATCACCCTTTCTGTGCCATGAGATGGACTTCACGGTCTTTCTGCATTGGAGTTGCAACACAACACCCTGACCCATGAGCTCTTCATCTGGCTTGACCCACTTGGCGTACTCGGTCTTCTTCACTGTTGGCTCGTCATTCTCAGCATCCGACTCCTCATTCACGTTCATGTCTGTCTTCTTCACGTTTCCGTACTTGTTGTAACCGAAACCAGCCTCCATCTTAAGTCTTCCCTGGTTCTCAATGTCGAATCCAAAGATTGGTGGTGAAAGCAAGTAGATGCTCTCTCCCGCGGTGATGGCCAAGATTCCCAATGATGGATTTGGGTTCCACTTGACATCCTCAACACGGTCCTCGGAGTCAACCTTCTTGTCGACAATCTGTACTGAGTACACTTCACGGCCTGTGAGCACTTCCCAGATCTTGACGGATCCATCGTCGGAACCAGTCGCAAGCCAAAGTCCCGTTGGGTCGACACTTAGTGTTCTCACCTTATCTTTGTGGCCAATGTAGTTCGTTGAGCACTTGATTGGGAATGGCCTCAAGTCCTTTGGTGATGGAAGCTGTGGAACGAGAGATTCTGGATCAATGTTCAACTTGTTGTGACGAACTCTTGGGGCCAAGTACAAGTCCAAACTTCTCTCGAAACGCTCTCTGAGAGCCTCGTCCCAGCCTGGTACCTTACGTAGGGCACCGTACTTCTTTGGGAGATAGTTTCTTTCACGGTCAATCGGCTCGGACTCGTTGAACTTCTTGATGTCCTCTTCCGTTGGCAAGTACTCCTCTGGAGGGTTGTAGGACTCGTCGTGTGTAGGTGGTGCGAGTTTTGGTGCTCTGAGGTTCATAACGTGGTCATTTGTCTCTGTGGAGTCTCCCCAGAGATCATAAATTGGCTTCTCCTTTTCCTCCTCGTCCTTCTTATTCAACACGATTCTTCCCTCTCTGATGGCTCTCACAATCTTCATGACACGCTTGGCCTCGTGCTTCGATGGAACAAAACGTCTCTTCGGCTCAGGAATGGCTGTGAGTGGCATAACCTCCTGCTGTGACGTGAACCATTCAACCGTTGGAGCGTATGGATCCACAGAGTCATCTGTGAGTCTGTTGGACTCGATCTTCTTGATGAGCTCAATCTCCTCTGGGGTCAAGTTCAAGCTGGTACCAGTGTTGGAGTCGAGCAAACCGGTCCATCCTTCTGGCAAGTCAATAGACTCCAAAAGCTGTTCAAGGGCAGATCCTCTTGCTGGTCTCATGATACGCTTACCGTTGATGTCGTAGCCGATGTGTGGGAACTCCTCGTATGCGGAGAGTGGGATGTTCCCAATTGTGTTGAAGTTCTCGTGATCAGAGTCATCTGATTCGTAGACTGGTTCAATCTCAGGCTTGATAAGACGCTCGGATCCATCGGCATATGTCGTGAGCTTGACGTCCTGAAGTCTCTCGTTGAGTGAACCTTCGGCAGGCTCATCTTCAAAGTCATCAGAGTCAGATGATTCGTTATCCTCCTCCTCTCCCAAGAGTTCGTTCAACTCAGCGTCGGAGTCCTCATCTTCTTCCTCTTCTTCATCTTCAGCTCCACTCTCATCATCGGAGTCCTCGGCCTCGATGTCAAGAAGGCCATCAACATCAATCTCCTCCTCATCGCTCTCTTCAACCTCTTCGCTCTCCTCAACCTCCTCGTTCTCCTCGATCCTGCGCTTTCTCTGCTCGACAGGAGCACTGGTGGCTTCCACTGTCTTCGAAGTCTTCTTCGCCATTGTGTAGCAGCCTCTTTGACGACGTGGTGATGGCTCTAAACGAGTCTCATCGCATCATGAATGCATAGTTAAGCTCCTCTCAAATTTTTTTTCTATGGCAGCGGCCAGCGCTCATAACCATAATCCAATTCGGGGTTACCCGGAGTTTCCAGGTCGTTTTGGGAGGATTTTTTGTATCGGCGGTTCGATCCTGATCAGAATCTCAAATTTGCCTTTTTTTCTGTAGTTTTACAAAGTTATAAAAGTGTGTATATCTCCAATCAGCTAGTACTTATGGCTCCCAATTGTCTCTCTGAGGCAAACACCCCCCACCGCCAATTGGAACTCAAACTGTCCAATCAGAGGCTGCGGAGACGACTCCGGCTCGCGGAATTTCCCTGTTGCGGCTGCGGAAGCGGAGAAGCTTCTCCACACTTCTGCCCCCAGATCTGCTTCTCCACAGGCCCAACAACATCCACATGACCCAATTGAAAGCCACTCGAAGCTCTGTTGATCCTCCATGGCCTCTGGTATAAAATTGCCCCAGAATCCGTCCTCTGTTGGCAGTTGAACTCCTCATTCGTCCCCACGCAGCTCTCGGACTCGGATCAGGAGATAAGAGCACCAGCCACACCACGAGGTACCCCCCACCATCTTTTTAAGACAATGATCCGCTCTGCTCTCCGTGCTTCTTCCTCTTCCCGCTGGAGACCTTCTCTTCTCGTCCAATCCACACGGACTTTCTCCTCCTGCCTGCCAAAGATGACCGACGCCATGAGAGGCCTCCAATACCACGGCTCCGAGGACATCAGATACAACACCGCCATCCCAGTGCCAAAGGTCACCAAGCCGGACGACGTGGTGCTCAAGGTGGCCTTCTGTGGCATCTGCGGCTCGGACCTCCACGAGTACGAGCACCCAATCTTCTTCGCCAACGCTGCTGCCGAGGGAGACAGAATCTCCGGTAAGAAGCTCCCATTAGTCCTTGGCCACGAGTTCTCTGGTGTTGTCCACGAGGTTGGTGCCAACGTGAAGGATCTCCAGCCAGGCGACCACGTCGTTGTCGAGACCACGGGCCACTGCGATGACAGAATGAACTACTTCACAGAGCCTGAGAACACCAGAAACAGCGAGCCAATGTGCCAGAGTTGCGAGCTCGGATACACAAACACATGCTCAGACCTCAACTTCCTCGGGCTCGGTGTCGACAACGGAGCATTGGCCGAGTACACCAAGTACTCCCAGAAGCACGTGCTCAAGGTGAGCAAGGAGATTCCACTGGACGTGTGTGCGCTGATTGAGCCGTTGTCCGTCGTGTGGCACGCGGTCGAGTTGGCAGAGTTCAAGGCTGGCCAGGATGCTCTTGTTCTTGGTTCTGGTCCAATTGGTCTCGCCACTCTTCTCGTTCTCCAGGCTAAAGGTGCCTCCAAGGTTGTTGTGTCCGAACCAGCAGCTATCAGAAGAGAACAGGCCGAGAAGCTCGGTGCCGTGGGCTTTGACCCATCCAAGTACGGCGAGAAGGCCACTGAGGAGCTCAGAAAGTTGGCTTCCAAGGGTCAGGGTTTCGCTGCCTCGTTTGACTGCTCCGGTGTTCCAGCTACATACACCACCTCCATTCAGGCTATCAGAGCTCATGGTACCGCTTGCAATGTCGCCATCTGGCCACACAAGTCTGTTGCACACTACGTCATGGACCTGACCTTGTTCGAGAAGAAGTCTGTTGGCTCGTTGGGATACCAGACCAAGGACTTCAAGGGTGTCATCAATGCCCTTGAAACGGGCAAGTTGGATGTTGAGAAGGCTAAGGACCTGATTACAGGCAAGGTGGGCTTGAAGAATGGTGTTCAGGATGGATTCTTGGAGCTCATCAACAACAAGGACAAGCACATCAAGATTCTCATCTCCCCTGAGCTCTAAGTTATTGCTACAGCAGGCCTGTTAAGTATCCATATTTAAATGACCCCTAAATGTCATCATCACAGCGGCAATATGTTTTTTCTGCTCATCGCTGATTCTCACGTTTACCAGTGGAACTGGTAAGCTGGTAGATCAGATTCCGGCAACTTGTAGAGCGTTTTGAATGGGTACTTTGGTCTGGTTTCCCAAGACTCTTCCCACATCAGGTCAACTGACAGTGTGTTGAGCCTATCATTCACAGCCCAGTAAACAGCATTGAAGTCGATGGTGACTGGTTCTCCGCTTGGTGTTGGTGATGGCGGAGGAGGAGTTCTGTCTGGGGTCTCCGCTGGAGACCATATGCTTGGTTTGAGAAAGTTCATGTTGTTTGGTGTTTGTTGAGGGTAGATGACGTGGTAAAATGGGCTGCAAAGACTTCATTCAAGTGGATAAATCATTTGTATGGCAGCCTTCGACAATCATTGTTGATAGATCAACGTGATCTGCGCTGTTAGATATACGTCTGAGGGGATACCTCTCATGAGTACCGCGCCATCTCCGCACAACGATTGGGGAGCCTGAGGTCTACAGTCAAGTCGAATAAAGATAAGTCAAGTGTGTATAATAAAGAAGAGAAGTGTTTCCACTCTCTGGATGTTCAGTTTTCTTTTCCAAAACATAAAAAAAAACTTATAATGAATCAAATCATTTGTCCTCCCAAACAAAACAACCAAATCATTATACCGAAAAAAAAACGAAAAGTTGCTTCAAAGACAGCCCTGACAAAGGCCCATGATCACTCATAGGCTTCCAAACAAAACAAAACAGTGCGTCTTCTCCATTCTTGATTCATCCCAACTTTTATTTTTTCTTTTCGAGCTCGATTCTTCGTTTCTCCTCTCCCCTTGACATTCATGCTTCAATGGATGGTCAATCTCGAGACCAGCTCCTCCTCACACAACTGGAAGGAGACATACAACAACTGGTAGTCGTCCAGGTCGTAAAGAATCTTGTCAACCTTCTTGTATCCCTTGATACCATCCAACTTTCTCAACAGCTTCATGTTCTCAGACTCATCGTTAGAGAAGAAGGTGAACTGGAACTTGTGTGGTCTGAAAACTCCCAAAACCTTGTAGAGGATGTCCACGTTGTTCAAACCAAACTTGGCTGGGTCCACGTTAGACTCGAAAGAGGCGTAGGACCAGTCCTTCTCTGGGGTCACGTGCAAAGTGTAGTACCTGTCCTCGTCCAAGATGGAGTTGGAGGAGTAGCCACATGGGGTGAACGAGAAGGCATCGTGGATCTGCACGGTGTTGTACAAGTTGTTCAAACCGGTGTTGTTGGACGTGGACGATCCGAGGAAGTGACCCAGGTCGTGCTCCTCATCAATCTCAAAGCCTGGCTTGCGAGAAGTGACAAACTGCAGGGCCCTGTCAGCACTGATCTCAGTCATCAAAATCTCAAAAGTCTCATCAGCCTTCCCACCAGCGACACCAGAAGCAGCAGTGGCGTGGCCTGTGGTGGTGTACAAGTGCCAGTGAGAGTTGTCGATGCGACCAATCAAGTAGTGAGAGCCGTTGGCAAAGAACTGGTTCAAGTAGTCAACCTCGTTCTCCCAGTTTCTGTGGACAGATCTCTGCTTCTCAGGGAACATGAATGCTCTTCTGGAGTAGAACACCTTGGCTGGCTGCTGTCCGTTCTGTCCCAAGAAGTTCCAGCCCAACTCACGACGAACCAAGTCGAACAAGGTGTCCAAGCAGAGCAAGGTCGTGGTAGTGCCGCACGTCTTGAGCACGAGCTTGTGGTCGTAGACGAACAATGAAGACTCCGAGAGCAAGAAGGCGTCGAGCTTGGCAGACGACTTGATGGACAGAATCTTGCAGTTGACAAGGTCGAGGATGTTGGCCCACTGATCGTGAGAGATGCAGCGGAGAGACTGGTGGTTTGGCAGCTCGGACTCAGAGTTGTAGAACCAAATCTCGAGCAGCTTCTCTGGGCCCTCGAAGGCCTCAGTGGAGTCGAGGTGCACGGAGAGCTCGTGGTCGATGTAGGCGTTCTCACCGGCGTTGTAGGTGATTGGGGTCATGGGTGTGTGTAGTTTTTTGGTCTTTTTTGATGTAGTGAACCACCGAGTGGGAGGAGAAAACTCGGTGTTTTATAAGTGTGGGCGTGTGATGGTGAGGCTCGTAGAGGAGCGTGTGTATGCTGTGTGTTGCTTCTAATTATCCAGGCTTCTTTGGGGTGCTAAGGTGCAAGTAGAGCTTGAATGGCATACGAGAGAGTTGAGCTTGTGGGCTGTTGTGGGGTCCGAGATCTCGCTGTGGTCAGAGGAGAGCACAGGAGACGGAGAAAAGCGGGGTTCTGGGTAAAGTGCGTGTGGCCAGTCGAGTGAGCTGGTTTCCGAGAGCAGTCACTGGGTGGTTGGGCGCAAATAAGCCTTTGGAGAGCTTGTTGACGATGGTGGACGGTGGACAGAGCAGCGTTGCTTCCATGACCTTCCACCGAATTTTTCACTTTCGCGGCGATAAAACTTTTTTGCGCGTTTCCGACTCGGATCCAACAACAGTTCTGGGCATTTGGTGTACTGGTTTTTGGGGGGCAGTCACTAGTTATCGCTATGGAGCTACTGGGAATCAATCAGGCGTCCAATCACGTCCATTAACATGTCCTCCAATTATGAAACTGGCAGCTATTACGGGGGCAAATAGAGCAGCGATTAGTTGGCAGGTGAGCTTCTCTCTGGGAGGCCCCTCGATGCCCGTGGAGTCCTCGCAGGTTGACCCCACAAAAGGTTCAGCTCAGGGGCTGGGAGTCTGCTGCGGAAAGACACAAAACGTGCCAATCACGGACCACGGGCCTTGTGGGCTCCGGTGCTTTTGTAAAGATGTTTAGAAGGAGAGAAGGGAGATGTGATGCCTCTTTTTCTTCACTATGGGACAGGGTATCAAACGAGTTCGCGAATTTAGGGTTACCCGCCTTAGATCTAGGGCAGTCAAGTTCTCCCTAAATCCCTAAATACTACATTTCTCCTCCTAAAAGCAAACATAAGCTCGTCAGCACTCATTAAATATAGAAACCAGTAAGTGTCTTTGCAATAAATGTCATCAGTTAATTGTCGTAGCAACAGGAACCTGTGCTTCTGGGTTCTCCTTCACAACTGCACTCCCGTTCTGTGGGTCACCACCAAACTCATCATTACCAATCGTCTCCAGGAATGACGGATTGCTCTTCAAGAAGGACTCCACCTTATTGATCACCTCCTTAGATGTGCACTGGTCGTTTTTCTCAAACTTGCAGCTCTCCAAGACTTGGAGAAGATAGCCTGGAACAAGAGACAACTCCTCGTTGTGAGCAATCAAGTAGTCCATCACCTCAATGGCCAGATAGTAGTTCTCACCTTCATTCTCACCAAAGGCATCATAGTATGTGGCAGCAACAGCACCGTTCTTTCCGTTCGAAGGACGTGACACCTCGTTTGGCTTTGCGTAGAGAACATTTGGAGAGAGAACAGTGGCAAGGTTGTGAACGTCCATCTTGGATCCACTTTGTTCGTCAAGGTGAGAGAAAGAAGAGGCCCACATGAAGAAGAACAACAACACCTCAGTCAAGTCTCTGTGGTCCTTTGGCAACATGGAGTAGCAAAGCTCTGTGAGAACCCTTTTCTGGTTTAGATCCTTCACCTTCTGTGACAGAATCCAGATGTCATAGAGCCTGAAAGTCAAAAGTGGATCAGGCATCTCTCTCAAGAACTTCTTCAACAAAGCTGACAGCTGGATAGTGTTCTCATTCTCAAGATCTGGGATCTTGGTTGGGTTGGCATCGATTTTCTCCACCAACTCTCTCAACGTCTTCAAGTTACCGTTCTTTCTGAAGACACCTTCAATGGACATGTCCTTCTGGTAAAGAGCCGTCAACAAGTCATCAATCAACATTGGAACACGGACCTTGGATGGGCCATTGCTCTGGCCAGACTCAACACCAGTCTTTGCCGTGAGCTCCTTCAAGTCAGCACCAAATACCTTGATCAATGAGTAACTCTTCTTGTCGTTGTTTCCCAGTCCCTTCAACTTGTCCCACAATGTTGGGCTCTTCTTGATGTCAAGGAGCTTGTTCAAGTCGACTTCAGTGCCAAGACGGTACTTCTGAGCAAGCTCACGGAGGAGGCAAGCAGAGATGTGTGTGACAATGAACCGTTCCTGGTCGTTCAACTGGGAGTAATACTTTACCAAGCCATCCTTCTCACCAGTACCAGACTGGACACTTGGAGCACCATTGCGGACAGAGTTACTCTTGGACTTCAGACCCTTGGAGATTCCCTCATCCTGGTGTGGATTGTGGAACTTGTAGGTGTTTGGACGAAGCTCACGAGCATGTTCAGCTGCAACGATTCTTGGAATGTCATCCAATGTGAGCACCTTCTGATTATTGATGAAGTTCGTGGCTCTGTTGAAACTCTTCTTGCTCAGTGATGGACCCATAGGCTCATCCTCCACTGTGATCTTCTGCTTGGAGATGAACTCGTCGGAGATGGCTCTTGGATCACGAGGAGCGGACGAGGAATCATTCTGGTCGCTCGACTCAATGATCACTGATCTTCTTGCAACATCTCTGGAACCATTCTCAGTGATTCTGGTGTTCTGTCTGGTGGATCTGAGTCTCTTGATGTCGTTCAACGTCTTCATGTAGCCCTGCTCACTTGTGAGAGAGTTCTGTCTCATCTGGGCTGTCTCATCAGCACTTCTGGTTGATGTCTCGTACTCCATGACAGCCTTGGAACGAACAATGGCAATCTTCAACAAGTAACTCAATTGCAGAAGTTTCGACACCGATCTGAATCCTGGCTTGGCATTTGGATCTTCCATAGCACATTGTGCACAAAGCACCCAGTTGGTCTGACTGTTGAATGAAGCATCAGCAACACCTCCAAAGGTACGAAGATTCTTGTGGCACTTGGTGCAGTGGAGACAGTCAACATGCCATCTCTTGTCTTGAAACTGGACACACTCACTTTCAATACTCTTCTGGCAATGGAAGCAAAGGTCTGAAGCATCAACTGGAATACCCAAGTGGTCCAAGGCATCCATTGGAACAGACTCATGGTTTCTCATTTCTCTCAAAAACTTGTCCAATGCATTAGTAGTATGTGAGGACTTGTTGTACTGCAAAGAGTTGTGCAAACCGTATCTGATCATCAGCTTCAAGTAGTGTGCAAGACCTGTCACGACAGACAAAATGAGATCCTGTGAGTTGGCGTTGTCAGTACCAGTCTTGCTAGTCTTTCTGAGGATAGCAAGATAGATCATAATCTTGGCTGAGAGATTTCTTGGCTCTTTCTTCAAGGTGTGGTATGTCACCTCGTCAGTGCTTGCAAGAGTCAAATTTGATAGAGCAGTCTCTGAGCTTCCAGCATCGATACCCAGTCTGTGTAAGCTCTCAACGCTCTTGAACAAAGCATCAATCTTCAAGACGAGTCTGGCAGTGGCACTCAATCCCTTGCGCTGATCGTGAGCAGTGGCAAACAGCAACATGTCAGAAATGCAAGTGGCAGTATCCTCCTCAAACTTGAACAAAGTAGTCCAAATCTCTGAAATCTTCTCTGAAGCCTTCGATTCCATGCTGATGAGTTCCGAAGGTGTTGGGTTGGTGTCTGACAGCGTCTCCAAGTTGGCTTTCGTTGGTTCAATTCTTGGGAATGATGGAAGACCGATGGTGGTTGGTGCAATGGCAACATTCCAGCACTTGTGGATCATGTAACACTCCACGTGCCATTTCTGGTTTCTTCCTCCTCTGAAGATCTCAACGTATTGCTTCAAGATGGCAAACTCACATCCTTCACAGCGCTCAATGAAGTACTTGGAGAAGTGGTAGTGGCAGTAGATGTTGTTGTCGTGGTTAAAGAAGTCTTCGTCGGTATCAAACTTCTTGGAGCAGATCTTGCAACAGAAGTGTTCAGCATCGTACTTTCGTCCAAACACGGTGTAGTGTGTACCTTTCAAGAAGTTGTCACAGACACAGCATACCAATCCTCTTCTCTTGTAGAAGTGCTCCTCACAGAGTGGGATCTTCTTTCCATCTTCTGTCTCGAACGGGAAGTACTTGGAGAGAATTGGAGTTCCGCAGTCGGTACACCTGAAGCATTGTGTGTGGTATCTCTTGTCCAAAGCCTTGACTGACTTCGTTGTGATAGGTTTCTGGCAAGTGGCACATGATGAGGAGGACAAGGAATGTGGCTTTGATGTCTCCGATCCATGTGAAGTGGGCGTGTTGTAGGCATCCAGACCAGTGGATGCACTTGTGTTTCGTGTGGACGCACTTCCTGATATCTGACGAGCTGTGGTGTAACTCCTCTGGGAAGCATCTGATAGTTGGTGTTGATGTTGCCTGTACGAGTTGCCGTGGTCCTGTTGTGGAGAGTGTGATACAAGGTCACTATCAGGCTTCGGTGGTATGTACATGAGATATGGGTTGGATGCTTTCCTTGACCTCGTCTGTGATGGGCCTGGTTGGGATGGGCTGTTGGGATCTCTACCTTGTAACGGTTGCGTGTGGGCCACATTCTGTGCTCGACTCTGTTGTGTCTGCTTGAGAGGAGTGTTCGCATACGGAGCAGATGTGTTCAATCCCACAGGGGCTTTCGGTGGTGAGCGAATGGTGAACGATCCAGGGATGTTCATGGGAGTGCTTCCTGCCGCTGATGTCGGATCTGGCCACCTCGACGTCATCGTCACTGGATCAGAATGATTGAGGCGGTGGACGCTTTTTGAGGAGTGAGTGAAGCTGAAGTTAAGCGAGTGGTAGGTGTAGACAGATCAGACTGGATGTGTGTGCTCCTCTCTTGCGAACTTGTGGTGATGACTCTGTGTGAGTGTCGGCGAAGTGTGTTCGGGATGTGGCCACGAGTGAGTGAGATCTGGTCACAGCTTCTGCTCGGGCTTGTGCTGTCAGGCCAATCCAAGACGGGCGCTTCTTCGCGGCAGTTGTTTACTTGTAGTTACTGGAAGGAATGGACGTCCTGAGCGCGTTGACAGAGCTTCTCTGGGGGCAGCGTTGATGGATCTGGCAACGAGTCGGACACGAGTATGTGCGTTGACAGCCGCTGAGGTCTGGGCGGTGGGGAGACGAGATGGACACGGCGGCAAGCGCAAAAAGCCTCCGGGAATGCTGGAGTATCGAGTCCTCGTGGCTCTATGTGTAGGCGCCAGGCCGTTTCAAGCGTGGAGGGGGTGTTGAGCTGGAATAGACCACCCATGTCTGATGTGTTTGGGCCTTTCGCAAAAATAAAGTTGACCAAAAATAACGTGTGTGTCCGGGTGTTCGCGACAATTTTGAGTGCTTGTTGCCGTGGTTACGGAGAGGGACGCGTGCGGCGTGTAAACAAACGCGTCGCAGCGCGTTCTGCGGTTCCAACTTCTATAGGTGGGATCTTGCAGCTCACCACTTCGCCTCTGGCTCCGAAGAATGACAAGAGACGCTATCAGCCTAATACTACCGGCTCACTCTGGTTATTTTAGCCCTTATGTGTAGCAGTCATCGGTTGAAACAATAAATTCCCCCAGATTTCGACGCAAGGGCCTTTGAACCCTGAGAAGTAGCAGAGATCAACTGAACCCCCGACTATCTCATACAATACCACGTCTCATCCAGAGTTGTGTGAACCTGCATCCAATTCCAAGTCCCCAGCAGCGGTATGTCGAATAGAAGCCTCTAAATAGCAGCAAGGTCGCTGGTTCTGTGCTCTTGTGTGAAGATCCAGCCTCATATCGCGGGCGCCCACAGAATTATCACTAGATACCGCAACCCATACGGTGCTGCCGCCGGCTTGGTCGCCCTTCAGCTATCAATGAGTAGTGTACAGGTATGCAGGATTTTATGATTGATTTATGGCGTGGTCCAGTGGTGACTGGTTGTCGTGAATGGAACGCTGGGCGAGCTTGCATTAGAGATAGGAGTGGTCCGTACTCCGGCGGGGCTGGGACAGCAGCATTTCCCGCCTTCTTTTTGGCGGGTATTTGCCTGTAGGGTACAATAAATCCCGGGAATTATTAATTTTTGATCAAAATTTGCCAGAATTCTTACCTTTTTAATGTTGGTTTTCCAGAAAATGGAGTGACGTCCGACATATTGAGCAGTTCATTCAAAATGGTCAATTTTAGCCAAAAAATAATTAATAAGTCGACCCTAAAAGGAGCCTCTTTTCCGGGGAAAACACGCATTCATGAAATCAAGAGCCTTTAGTTACCCCTCTAGGTGACTGTAATTACATCTCAAAATGTGTAGTTGTCGAGATAACTGAATTTATTCACCGCCAATTTTGGCGGTGGACAAGGGTGTGGCGCGCGGTGTTGAGAGGATGGACCTGGGCTCCACAATACCATCACTTTATTGGGGTCAGAGACCGTCAGAGGCATTTTTGGGAAGTTAAAATGGGGTTTACACGTCCGTGAGACTTTATTAGGAAGTTCTTCATCGCTTTCCAGTTATCCTAGTAGCTAATATAACCAGATAGAGCTTTAGAGCACTGGGCTCCATGCTCCCCCGCGAAAAAATCGGTACGGACACTCAAAACGCGATAAAGCGCCAGCCTCCGCCATCGCCCTTCCGCCCATTGATCATCACGAATAACAAGAGGTTTGAAGGTCTGCCGCCGTAACAAAACCATCAACAGACCCCACTCGAAGCAGCAGCGTAAGACAGCCGACTACCAACTGCAAGAACGCGTTCCCATCTCCACTTCGTGTTCCTTGCCGCCCAGACTCCTGTGGACCTGTCACTAACGCCACTCCAGCCAGCTTATCAGAAGGGTGGAACCTGAACGCCTCCTCACCGCCGTGCTACACACAGCCATCCACCACCAGCTAATCACACCAAGGAGAATAGATCTGTGAACAATGGCTCCGAACTGGATGCCGCAGAACATCCAAAAGAGGCTCTTGCTCTACGTCCTTCAGCAACTCTCCTTGTTCTCCGAAATTGATCTCCCCAACCTCGACGTCTCCTTGGGCTCCAACACACAAGTCACACTCACAGATGTGGAGATTGATACGGACGCCATCCAGATACCAGGAGTCTATCTCAGGAATGGAAAAGTGAAGAACTGCCAACTCACGCTCAACGTCAGTGGAGGTGTCAACGTGGATGCCGATGGCGTTGTTCTAACACTAGCGCTATCCTCCAACTCATCAGCGCCCTCTCACAAGTCCAAGTTCTCATTAGCACAGAGCACGATGGACCTCGCCAACAGCATCATTCAAGACGGCGAGTTTGCACCGTCTGAGGAGGAGCTTGAGTCCCCCTCGCAGAGCATCTACGAAGAAGTACCCAGAGCCGCTGATGCCACGGAGGCACAACCATCCACATTGAACAACATGATGAGCAAGGCCGTGGAAGCTGCTCTATCCAGACTCCACGTCAACATCAAGAACATCTCCGCTCGAGTCATGATGGACCACTGCACACTGGATGTTGAAATCGCCAAAGCCAACTTGTCTACGCAGGATGGTGTTCGCACTGTTACTACTTCAGGCATCAGTGTGTTGATTGTGAATCCTTCTGCTTATCCCGGCGAGACTGCTGCAAGTGGAGAGTCCAATGAATACAACGAAGGTGACACAGAAGAAGATATTCACGATGATGAAGTCGAGAACCCGTCAAGCGACAGCGATGACGATGATGCCAGCGACCAGATGATGTCCTCCTCCGTGCTACAGAGATCAGCTGACATGACATCAAGCCTTGTCTACTCTAAGGAAGAGGCCAGCTCTATTTACATGAGTGCTGCATCTGATGTGTTTGAGTCTCGTCGCCATGAGACGACACACTCATCCAGGTTGGCCTTCATCACTGAATTCACAGTCTCCTTTGCAGGAATAACAGAAATTGAGGACCTCAAGATTAATATTGATGAGGTGAGAGTTGCTGCTTTGCCAGTACCATTGACACTTCTGCACTTCTTTGAGTCACTTGCTTCCATGTCACAGAACTATGACTTTGCCAGATCATCCAACATCAACTCCAAGGTCAAACCTGCTACAACCTCTGGATCATCTGTCAAGACTCAGAAGTCATTTGAAGAGTTTTCCATTAGAAAGATCCTTATCAACCTTGTTTCCGCATTGAACGAATCTGGTGCATTCTATAAGCCAGATGAGGCGACTCTTGAGTGTCACTCTCTGACGGTTAAGGAGCTTGATGACATGAGATTCTATGGTTCTTTGTCCGAAGTTGTGTTCAAAAAGAACAAAGAGCGCTTCGGAGGGTTTGATTCTGCAGATGAGAAGAGCGACATTAGGTTTGAAATGAGCTCCAAAACAGGCGACTTCACTCTTCTGCTGGGAAAAGAGCTTGTTCTATCAACTGATCAAGACACTCTTCAACGGGTCATCGACCTCACTTCGCTTATCCCACAGATCAGCGAGTCGATGAACAAGCACAGATCTAACCAGGTTATGAAGAAACCAAAGAAGGGCACTACGACTCTCCAGACCTCATTGATTACTATCTCGTTGAACCTCAAAGACAACAGATCAGTCAAACTCAACATCTCCCCCATCTCATATGATTCAAACCAGAACGAGATTACTTTGAAGAAAGCTGCTATCTCTCATGTTGTTGAGAGTCAGTCATCTCAGCTTCTCACACTCTCAAACATCTCGTACAAGCAGTACTCGTCAGACAAGCAGTTCAGAACGTATGACAACAATGGCCATGAAGTTGTTCTTCTGACTCACGGAACCGTTGACATTGAGAGTGTTGAGCTTATGCATGACTGGAGAATGCTGTCAGACCTCATTGATGAGGTCAACTCTCTCAAGAGCGTCTTGAAGTTCACCAAAGAGGACATTGTTTTCAAGACGAGAAAGAAGGCCAGGATCTCTACCAACGTCATGTTCCAGTCAAGACAATCTGTCAGGCTTCTTCTCAATCTCAAGTCTTTGTCATTCAAACTGAAGGGAATCTCCAAGGACTTTGGGGGTCTTGAAGGACTATTCGAG
The DNA here is from genome assembly GCA_003708285.2 of Petasospora xylosilytica. Classification (NCBI taxonomy): domain Eukaryota; kingdom Fungi; phylum Ascomycota; class Saccharomycetes; order Phaffomycetales; family Wickerhamomycetaceae; genus Petasospora; species Petasospora xylosilytica. The sequence continues at coordinate 70,920 of PPNT02000040.1, read as the reverse complement.
ACTGTCTCCATCTTCATGCATAAGGAAGGGTGTCTACAACTCCACTCAATGAGAGCTGGTATCTTAAGAGTTGCCCCAGGAGTCAATGAGTCATTCTTCAGCATCATCAATCCAGATGACAAGAGTGCCCCAATCCTATCCATGAGAACGAAGGACTTCAAGACTTTGAACGTGTTATTGAGAAACTGCACTGTTGAGTACTACACCAAATGGCTTGGTATGCTTGATGGTGATGATAAGACATCTTCAAGTGGTGAATCCAGTCGCCTGAGAGATCTGCCTGGTGGATCAGAGAGTTTCTCCAACGAACCAACTGCTGAGATCAAATTGAATCTTGTTGATTCCTCTATTGGATTGAACCCAGGAAGACTTTCATCAAAGGCCAACTTGGTGATCCCAACAGGAAACATCGACATCCTTGTTGGACCGAACACCATGATGAGATCGGATTTGAGAGGATCACTACTTGTGCTCATTGATGATGTGGCAAACATTGCTGGCTATGAAGAGACAAAGGCCAACAGAGGTGCTCGTGCTTCTTGGTCACATGTGTCATACTTCAACGCCATGGGATACGCAACAGTTTCCAAGCTAAAGAGCCTGTCTTTGAACGTTATGATCAAGAAGTCCGCTGCTGATCCACTCTTTGAAAGATCTGAGGCAACGAACACTGTCATGCTTGATATCAACGCAAGTACATTGGAGATTGACCTCTGTGCTGATTCATCTCACTGTTTGGTGCAACTTCTCAACGACTTGAAGCAGCCAATCACCATCAGAGCAGAAGCAAGATACAAAACTCACAAGAAGACCGACGTGAATGTCTTTGATGGTGTTGATGAAAATGCATTCAACACAGAGTCTTTGGAGGCGTCTGGAGCTGCATCTGGCCCATCTGGCGACAACATTGAACCTCTCAACTTTGTTGACAGCTACTACGACACGAAGAAGTCAGCCAGTTCACCACCACTGCTCGGATCCGACCTGGATTCTGGTTCAGACATTCTTGACAAGAGCTTGGGCGAATTGCACCTCACTGAGGAAACCTTGAAGATCAACCCATTCTTGGCTCTGGAAACCAACGGTGCTATGACTGACTCGAAGTCGGAGAACTCAGGCTCAAGCATCATGTTCAACGATGGTCATTTTGGCGAGAACTTGAACGGAAGCGTCAGAAGTGCTGAAAGGCCATACCCGATGAGTTTGACTTTGACTACCTCCAAGATTGTGGTGAGAATCCACGATGGATACGACTGGAAGCACACACGCAAGACCATCAGTCATGCAGTGAAGCAGCTTGAACAGAGAGCCAGAGAACAGAAGGAGCACATGAAACTCCAGAGACAAGAGAGAGCATCAACGCAAAGATCTCCTGCTCCTGCTGCTACTATCATCCCAGATGATCAGGTTCTTGGTGAGACCTTGTTCGACTCCATCCATGTCGCGATGCCTATCAACTCTGATCCTACCACGCTGACTGCCTTGATCAACAGAGAAGTCCAGAACAAGCCGATCGAAGATGAGACGAATGGTATCGACGTCGGAAAGAGCAGCATCAAGAAGTTGAAACTCCGTCGTTCCAAGACCCACAAGGTTCTCATCGAGTTGAACGATCTCAAAGTCGACTTCACTCTCTTGTCAAACAAGGACCCAGTCAGCGCTTCCAGCATCTTTGGTGACCAGGACTTTGAGGTTGTCTCTGAGCTTCAATTGAGCGTCAAAGACTTTGAGGTTACTGACAACGTACCAACGTCTACTTGGAAGAAGTTTGTCACATACATGAAGGATGAGGACAGGGAGAATGGCTCCCAGATGTTGAACTTGACCATGAAGACCGTGAGACCTGTGTCGACGTTGGCTGCTACTGAGATCTTGATGGATGTTCATGTGTTACCGTTAAGATTGCATGTTGATCAGGACACGTTGGAAGTGTTGACTCGTTTTGGCGAGTTCAAGGATGTCAGATTTGCCCTCATTGACGAGTTTGATGACATTGCTTATATCCAGAAGTTCACCATCAACTCTGTCCACATCAAGCTCGACTACAAGCCAAAGAAGGTTGACTATGCTGGATTGAGATCAGGCCACACAACGGAGTTCATGAACTTCTTCATCTTGGATGAGGCTGATATGGTGTTGAAGTCAGTTACATTGCATGGTATCTCTGGGTTCCCACGACTTGGTGTTGCCTTGAATGGATTGTGGATGCCAGATATCAAGTCCAACCAGTTGAGCGGTGTGTTGACCGGTTTGGCTCCAGTGAGATCGATCGCAAAGATTGGATCAGGATTCAAAGACCTCATTGCCGTCCCGGTGAAGGAGTACCAGAAGGATGGAAGAATCTACAGAAGTTTCTCCAAGGGATTCCAGCAGTTCTCCAAGACCACAACCAACGAGATGCTCAAGCTCGGTGTCAAACTTGCTGCTGGTACGCAAGCCATTCTGGAGCACACAGAGGAGGCTTTGGGTGGTACAGGCGCTGCTGGGAGAATCTCGCGTGAGTCTGAGGCTTCTCCATCCAGAAGCACCGATTATGACAGCGAAGACAGCGAGGACCAGGATGCTGACAGTGATGCAACTTTGACAAGAGGTGGATACGGTGCCAACTCACACTTGATTGGAAGAGGTGCATTGTCGTCCTCTATGATGCATCGTTCGGTGTATCAGCCAACACTTGAGTCCATTGCAGACATCAATCAGCAGCATGAGAGACTTCAGTCCAGCAGAGGTGGTCCAAGATTGAGAGCTGCCTCATCCGAGGATTCTGAAGTCCTTTTACTTGAAGATGATGACACCGAAGGTCCAAGAATGGTGAGTCTCTACGCTGACCAGCCTACGAGCATCAAGGAGGGATTCCTTCTCGCCTATGACAGTCTTGGCCGCAACTTGCTCGTTGCCAAGGAGGCTATCTTAAATGCTGGATCAGAGATTGGTGAGAGTGGAAGTGCACATGATACCACGCTGGCGGTGATGAAAGCCACACCTGTTGTGCTCTTGAGACCTGTGATTGGCGCCACTGAGGCTGCTTCGAAGGCTTTGCTGGGGATCAACAACCAGTTGGACCCAACACAGAGAAGATACACTGAGGATAAGTACAAGCAAACTAAGAAGTGATGGTGCCTTTGCTATACTAATGATGAAACCTTTAATGCTTTATGACTTTGTTATGACAATCTCTACGTAAACCAAGGAAAAGAAAGGGCTGCGTCTATAATGAAACCTTGAAGAAAACCCTTGAGACAGCCAATCCAGTGGCGTCCATGTTATTTATCTGATCATGTCTTCATGGCTTCTCAACAGCAACGGAGTCACCGTTCTTCTTGGAGGACTCCAAAGCAGCAGCGACGATGGCCAAATGGTGGAAGGCGATCTCCGGCTTGGCCACGAGGAGCTTCTTGTCCTTCTTGGAGACGGCCTCGTAGAAGTTCTTGAGCTCAGGCTGGATGCCGAAACTGGAGTCCTCGTCGAACTCAATCACCTCATCAACCTTGGAGTCGCTGCTGAACTCACCAGTCATCACGGTGATCTTGCTCTTCTGGCCCGGGCGGAACTCGGCCTTGATGGAGCCTGCGAGGCCGAAGATGATGAACTCTCCGGCCTTCTCAGTGGCACCGAAGGCAGAGCCGTAAGTGAATGTTCCAATGGCGCCAGACTCAGCCTTGCATGTGGAGAAGAGAATGTCGTCGGTACCAGACTCCTTTCTGAGCTGCTTGGTCAGGGCGGAGACGGAGGCGATTGGGCCAATAATGTCCGTCAAAAGGGCCAATTGGTGGACACCACCATCGGACAAGAAGCCTCCAATGTGCTCTGGGTTCTGTCTCCAGGAAGTACCGAGGAACACGTTCTTGTCGTTGAAAGGACCCGTGGATCTGTATGTGAAGGACACCACCTGACCAATCTTGCCGACTCTCTCCTTGAGCAGCTTTGTGATCTGGAAGTGGAGCCAGTTCTCTCCAATCATGATAGGAACATCGGTGGAGCGGTCCAGCTCGACAATGGCCTTAGCATCGGCCATGGTGGCGGCGATTGGCTTCTCGAGGATGACTGGCTTGCCCTTCTCCACAGCCTTCTTGACGGTGGAGAGGTTGAACTGGACTGGCAGGAGAACGTCGAGGAAGTCCACGGAGTCGTCGTCGATGATGGCATCAAGAGAGTCATGGACGTGCTCTGGGGAGATCTTGGCGAGCTCAGCAAACTCCTCTGCTTTGGCCTTTGTTCTGTTGAAGGCGGCGACGGGAGCAAACTTGTCGTCGAGGGCCTGCATCGAAGGCAGATGGTTTGTTTTGGCGAAGATTCCTGTGCCGACGATTCCTGCTTTGAGTGGGGCCATTGTGATTGGATGATTCTTGGAGTGTTTGATCCAGTGTTGTAGTGCTGGCAAACAAGTGGAAAGGTGGCGAAAACGTGGAGATCTGCTGGCTTTAATATTTAATACTCGCCTCCACCTGCCAGGGCCACTGCAGCCCGAGAGCAAAAGTGCGTTGGTGGCGTTTAATTTTAGATGTGTCCTATCACGAGACTACCAAATGGTCTAGAACGTGACCATCAGAAGAGAAGACTTACACCGGAATTAAGGACGAAAGAATTGGAGCTCAAATGCCTGAGAATGGGTAAAACTTCATGCTGAGCTGGGCTCGTTGATCAGCACAGGTGACGAACATTAACGTCAGCTCTGGAAAAAAAAAGTGAAGCACCAAACGACCAATGATTCAACATTTTTCCATCAGCAGCAATGCTATCGAATTACTCATACTACGCAGAGATCTTGGAGAGAATACGATGTGTTTCTCTTGCAGTTGAACTGCCCGGTGTTGCTATACAAAAGGACAGTGTCTCTGCCTCGGTCTCGTCCAAGGAGACGTCGACTGTTGTTCTCCGCTTCAACGGCAAACCAGACACCGAAATCACCATTCCACTGACATGTCGAGTACAACAATTGACAGAGCAGCAACTACAGTCATGTCTCAGAGTACGAGAGTCCACAGTTTCACTCAGACTGCCACTGGAGCTCACCGCAGAGCACGACAGATCATCCAACCATCTCATGACCCTCACAACGAAGTACAAATGGAACGCACAGGATCTCTTCAGGGCAGGAAGCTTCACGATGAAGTGCACACGCTGCCAGAATGTCCTTCTCGACTCACACAATGTCACGTCAATCACGGAAATGCCATCAGAGCTATGGGCGGAGATGATGGACTTTTGGCATTGTCACAAGCCCCATGATGAGGGCCACGCACACCATCACCAACACGCAGACATGGACAGATTCTCCACACTGAGACCATCTCCGGGATCCATCATCACTGGATCGTACTACTTTGCCTTCCGTGTCGAGGATGGACACGTCCAAGTTGTCAAGAAGGAGGGTACGATCCACTGCAAGAGCTGTGATGCCGTTGTTGGAGAGCACGACAAGAGTTCTGGCCTTGACAAGCTGCTCAAATGGAGCGTTGTTCTCAATGACACACAGAGCTATGAGGCAAGCAATTACGTCTACAACTCGCTCTTGGACAACGTGAATGGCTCTGCAACGAGGATGGTGGAGTACGTGTCGCCCGAGGACCAGAAGCTCTTGCTATGGGTGTTCAACATCGGATACGACTACGTCACAAAGCTGGGCTCATACAAGGATGCAATCAAACTGTATTATACACAGGATCGACAGACTATCGAAGATGTCAGAGTCGAGAGAGGAGAACTCGAAAGTGTTGATGTTCCAAAGGAGGTGTTTGAGAGCACGTTGAACCATTTGAAGACACAGAACGAGGTGTTGCCTTCTCATTTGAAGAGGATGAATGAGCATTGGAGTCTTGGGATGCTCAGTTGCTGACGGTGATGCCCAATTTTACGAACTTACGACTATTCATTCAGTAGCAGATACCCATAAGGACACCCACTTTTGAAGACAACAACCTCTTCCACTGACTCGTACCAACGAATCAAATAATCATTACGCTAAATTAGTAATCGTAGCAGGAAATGACATTATTACATGAATGGGAAGGGCACCCGGCGTCCATGGACAGAGACGGAACTCAGTAGACCGTGCGCTTATCCTTGATGACTCTCTCGAACAACCACGAGGTGCAGGCGGAGATGATAGAAAATCCACAAATCACGACGAGCATCATGTTGGAGTACTCGTACTGTCTTGCAGCATCGGCAGGCCATCCGGAGTAGAGGGCATAAGTGGCCATCACGGAGCCCAAGTTTCCCAACCCGGAGACAAGAGCAGCAGAGACGGCGATACCAATGTCACCATACTTGCGGCCAAAGATCTCGGAGGCCATGGACATACATGTTGGAACTGTTGGGCCCAATCCGAAACCGGCAATGAGCAATCCACCATAACGGGACCACTTTGGGCCGGCGTAGGTACACACCACGAGACCGACGATGATGATGACGGTGGCTCCGGAGAAGATCCATGGTCTGTGCTTCTTGAACATGTCAGAGAATGGAGTGATGAGCAAGATGGCAGCAAGATCGAAGAGCCAGATTGGCGCATAGAGAAGAGAGACATCAATGGAGGAGAGACCAAGAACGGACTTGATGAGGGTAGTACCAAACACTGCGAGACCGAAACCAGTACCGACAACACCAAAGTACATCATGATCAAAGGCCAAAGCTTGACGTCACAGAAGATGACACAGAGGTCCTTGAAGGTCCAGGATGGGTTGGATCTGTACTGGGACATGTCCCTCTCGTGGAGAGCATCGTCCTCCTCGTTCAATGGGTACACGTTGAGGGCCTTGATCTTGTTGAAGAGGGCGAATCTGGAGCTTCTGTGCTTCTTCGTGTCAGGCAACCAGACCATGAGGAGGATGCCAATGAAGATGGTGATGACACCGTAGACGAGGAAGAGCCATCTCCAGCCTTCTCTTCCGTGCACCATGTCGATTCTCTGGAAGCCAGCAGCAACGAGGCCAGCCACGGCAGCACTGATCTGTGCGGCGGTGAAGTAGTACCCGATTCTTCTGGTGATTCTGTGAGGAGGATACCACAGAGAGACGTAGTAGGACATTCCAGGCCACGTACCGGCTCCACACATACCGGAGATGAATCTGATGGCGATGATTCCACCAGGGCCTTGGAGAGCAGAGTAACATGTGTAGACGAGGCCAACGGAGATCACGATACGCGAGAGCCAGGCCTGTGGGGCCAACTTGGTCATGGCGATGTTCATAGGCACGTCGAAGATGATGTAGCCGACGTAGTAGAGCGCAGAGGCGGTGGATGTGTGCTTGGAGGTGAGGCCCAGCGATTGGATCAGCGAGTCGCCCTCCTCCTGGTTCATGGTGAGGGTGTTTCCGTAGGCGGAGGAGCCAAAGGAAGTGAGGAAGTAGAGACACCACAGCGCAGGGATGATACGCCAGTCGAGATTGACGTAGATCTTGTCCAGACGGGCGAGCTCTTCTTCAGTGAACACCACATCAGGAACTTCTTCCTGGGGGCTTTCCAGGTTGTGCTCCTGGGAGACGAGGGCAGAGGCTTTGTCTTCAACGTCGCTCATTGCGGAGGCGGCTAAACGGGCGAAGGAGGCGGTGGAGGGGCAGAGAAGATGAAGACGAAGAAGGCAAACTTCACAGGGAACTCATCGGGATTTTATATACCTGTGGATGACGGCAATTTTTTTTTTTCTGTTGGGGTCGACTCTTTGTTGGTTCGCCGGTGCTTCTTTTGCAATTTTCGAAACCCGGCGACTCCCCAAAATGCCTCAATCAGGAAATATCTGTGAGTCATGAGTCAATCTTGGGGAGTCATCGGGAGTCCATCGACTCACCGACTCATCCGCCAACTCGCATCTGCCCGCGGGTGGCAGGAGCTCTATCTCTCACAAATCTAAGGGTTCGTCTCTGTTCGTAAGGTCATGTATATATCTAGTTTTGTTGGGCAAAAGCGCCACACATTACACCACTTCTTCAGGCCAACATCAGGTTCATCTCCCAGTCCTTGTGCACACTGAGCCAGTTATCGCTGTGCTCACTCTGTTTGCGTCTTCTCCAAACCTCAAACATAATCTGACGGCCTCCCCAGTAACTTCCCACTCCTCCACCAGCAAGACGGGCTGCCCATTCTCTGTATCTGACATGGAGGTCAGTCGAGACTGCAGAGCAACCAGCAATGAATCCCTGCCAGAAGAATGGCAACACCAGCACTTTGCGCACCTCATACAAGTGCATCAACTTCTCCAAATGCTCGATTGTCTTGACACAGTACTTCTGCAAGAACAAGTCACCGACGCCGCGGATCATGGTGAAGAAGTAGACAATGACACCGTTGTAGAACGACTGCGAGTTGTGGTAGAGAGCCTCGTCCATCCCCGTGAAGAACACACCATTGTCATCCTGCAACTTCCATTCAGATTTCCATTCAAGCAACTTCTTCTCAAACGTAGCGCAGAGCTCCTCAAATTTCATGGCATCAGCAGTGGACGCCTTGCTCTGCATGTGATACTTCAACTTGACGAGCTTCACCAGCTCACTGAAGATGAGAATCAACGAGTTTGGAATACCGTACATCGCCTCTGTCATCAACACCTCCTTGGATGCGTTGGCCGTCAATGGGCTGTACTCGGAGAAGGTTGGCTTGTATGGCTGGACTGGCTCATTTTTGTTGACAAACTCGATTCCGATGAGACCATCATCCAAGTCCACAGTCTCGTGGAACTCGCCGTGCTCGTTGGTGTGACGACCAGAGTCATCAAGCATCTCGATGAACTTGGTCTTCTCCTCGTTGGTGATCTGAGAGAGGTTTTGGAAGTTGGTAGAGTCTTGTAAGAGCTTCAACCATGAGTAGATACGGTGTAGAGTTCTCGCCTTGTTGCTCAACTTTGGTCTCTCCTTGATTCTTGTGGAAATCATCTCTCCACACAGCGACAAGTGGTACTGGCAATCGGCCATAGTTCCCCAGACAACATCAATCGTGTTCATGGAAAGCATAGCAGTAACAACATCTTTGTACTTTTCGTTTCTCATCTTCGAAATCTCAAGCCCACCAGACACCATTTTCTTCAAGAATGAACTCGCCTGCGCTCTGAACTCAATTCCCAAGTTCAAGAAGAACTTCATCTCAGTGGAGCCCTTCTCAGCCTTGGACTGCAAGTTGAAGCACGAGACAGCCAAGAGAGCATTCAACAACGACATTCTTGAGTTTGACGACCGGCCCCTCGCAGCCAAGTCACCAAGCGCCCTGACTGCACGAGGGAAATAGATCGTCTTCCATGGGTTCTGTGGGAACAAGACAACGGTCATCAGATCAGCCACATGCTCAAAGTAGTGGTTGAGCAAGAATCTCGTGAGTGAACTGATCTTCAGGCCTGTTGTTGGGATTTTGAGACTTGGTGAGAGTTCTGGGAGGATTGGCGTGTCGACAATCTTGATAACGTTCTCAGGCATGTGCGACTCTGCTGTTTGGATGACAATTTCTTGAATATCAGAGACAGGACTCTCAGCGGTTTTGGTGCGTGGCAATGCTGGCCTTCCACCAACCAACTGCTGGTTTGGACGAAGCGCATTGAACACTTCTCGGTCATACTGGAATGGCTCTGTTGGTGGGAGACCAGGCGTAGTAGCGGCAGGAGTACCACCAAAAGCAGGGGTCAATCCAGTTGAAGTCATGTTGAATGGATTGAGTAGATCCGAGAAGATGTTGTTTTGGTTGTTTGACGTGGCAGCAGTGGCGGAGAGGAGCGCATCGAACCTGAGCTCGTTGGAAAGCCATTCGTGATTGATCTTCAGTTCTTCTTCAAACAAGTTTCCAGCCTGCCATGTCACACCATTAGTTTCCGGCTTGGTGAGTGCAGTGCTAGGCGGTGTTGGTGATGTGTCTGTGAGTGGGAAGTGACTGTCCAAAGGTGGGTGTTCTGATTGTTTGGAGTTCGATCTGCTGTTATCGTCGCTTCCACCCATTTTGGCAAACTTCTTCTTCGAAAGCTTTCGTCTCTTCCTCAAGGCATCGCTGGAGAGCTCTCTGAGACCTTCGAAGACACCAAAGGGGCCTTGACTCCATGTCTGACTGCCCTCGATGAAGGAGTAGTCTGGGCTGTGTAGTGTTCCAAGGTCTTTGTCCATTTCATCGTAGGTTTCGTATTCTCGTTGGTATCGAACAAAGTCAATGTTTCTTCTCTGAAATCCCTTCGGCATCACATCCTCATCCACATCAAGACCCTCTGGACGGACCTGCATTCCATACTTGTCGAACTGGATAGGCCGTGACCAGCACAGCTGGATCTGGTATCCCTGACACACGAGGCCTGATTTCTCACAGCGTTTGCAGGACGGCCTTCCGAGGTCGCACTTGATCTTTCTGGAGCGGCAAGTGGCACATCCGGTAAATGTCTTTGTCTTTCTCTTTCTGACACTCTTTTTAGGCGGAGGGGAGGGCAAATCGTTGTCTGACGTCGCCTTCAGTGGAGCCGTCTTGGTGGTGCTTGTTTTCATGGCTTCCACGCAGCGAGACAAGAGAAGAAGACCAGGCAGTTACGCGGAGAAAAAACGATCCGTGGATGAACTTCGGTGTTCTGGCTGCTCAGGGCAATGGATAGCGGATCAAGACAAGGTCTTAAGCTTGCAGACGGATCGCTCTTGTGGAGAGAAACCAGCGATTCAGCGGAGGTCTTTTCCTGCTTACTCAAAATCGCGATATTAAAATTCGCGGTAGGGACACGCCGGCAGGAGGTAGAGAGCGAAGAAGAGCAGGTTTTATCCACAGGGAGCGGTTGGATAGGACTAAGTGATAGGGAATATCACTCGGCGTGCTATCCTTGATTCATTAGTACACGTTAGTGCTCCTTTGAAGTACCCCGCGAGCTCACTTGGGCCCTCTAGCCTTATCTAGTCACATGTGCGCGCGCCTTCGCTCAAATTTCCTTTTTTGGACACAACTCAGCAACCAGAGCTCTGATTGGTCCAGGACCCGCAAAAAAGAGGTCCTGGAACTCGTATCTATCATTTGCACTATATAATAAATGCAAAAAAAGAAATTCCGGTACGGGGAATCGAACCCCGGTCTGCTCGGTGAGAGCGAACTGTGCTAGCCACTACACCATGCCGGATTTTGTGAAATTTGAAATTTTACAGTTTCACGCGCCTAACTGGAAAGCTGTCTCGCTAAATCTTCAGTGGACGAGCGGCCAGGGCTCCTGACCATTTCACTTTCAGAGTTGAAAAGGAGCGTGTTTCTCCATTTCAAACAACCAGCATCAGCTTTATCAAGGCCATTCCAGGAAAGCAGGGCCATCATGTCGAACGTTGAGAAACGAAAGAAGAAAGCAAGGCTGTTTACCAATGATGTAAAGAACTTGTTGTACGCATATGGTGATGTTGAAGAACCGCTTCCAGAGACGGTCAACGCGGTTGAGGACATCGTCACGAACTACATTATTGACCTCTGTCATGATGCTGCCGCTTTCGCCAAAGTCACACGCCGTCAGAAGATCAGAGTTGATGACTTCAAGTTTGCCTTACGAAAAGATCCAGTGAAGTTTGGAAGACTGATGGAACTTTTGGAGCTTCAGAGAGTTATCACAGATGCTAAGAAGCAGTTTGACACGAACGAGGGTAAGGGCATGAAGAATCTGGCATTCGAAGACGATGAAGAGGAGGCTGGAGAAGACGGTGTTACCAGAGACGGAGCTGATGGTTCTGGCTCATCGAAACCGTCGGCAAGTGGTAACGGTGAGAAGAAGAAGGAGCGGAAGAACGCAAAGAAGGATGATCCGAACAGACCAAAGAGAAAGTACACCAAAAGTGGAAAGGAGAGAAAGCCATACAAGAAGAGAGCCAAGAAGGGTGACCCGAACACTCCTGTGATTATGCCTGCAGCTCCGACGATGCCTATGTAACGACCTTGTTTTGAAATGTTAATGACGACTTGAAGCACCTGAAGACTGGCCATGGGGGCCTAAGCCGAGTTTGAAAGTAGTAATAGTATATTATCAGTACAGCCTATAACCGGTCTAGACTCTCCGGAACTCACATAACTGCCAGCGTGTCTCTATTGCTGCCGTATAAGCAGGGCGGGTCAACGCCGATGTCCGGGTGTCGTGCGCGTCTGTTGATTTCAAATCTCGCCAGTTCGCCACCTCATCGTCTCCGAAAGAACACGTCACGCGCCGAAACTCTTCCTCTTCCACAATCAAAACACCTTTGCAGCGCAGACAAACACCCCATAATGAGACTACAGCTTCTGACTGCTCTCTCCAGCGTGGCGGCCCTCGTTTCCGCCGAGAGCCTCTTTGCTCTCGACACCGATGAGCGCATCTCCAACAACTGCTGTGACCTCACGTACGCGCAGATCCACAACATCAACGCCAACGTCAGACCGAAGGTGGCCAAGCTTGTTCAGGAGGACTACTTTAAGCACTACAAGTTCAATCTCGACATGAACTGCCCCTTCTTCGAGTGCCAATCCATCTGCTTCTCGCCCGGATGCCAGCTCGACCTGGACGTCCACACACAGGACTACGACTACGACCTCGATAGCGGGAACCAGAACTTGGGCGACTTGAACGAGGACTCCTTCTTGGACTCGTTATGTCCTACAAACAACCAGAATCAGATCATCGAGGACGGCGAGTGGTGTGAGTTCAACGACAAGGACGGTGTCATCATCGACATCACCAGAAACCCAGAGAGATTCACAGGATACATTCCAACGCCCGAGCTCAACATCTGGAGCATGATCTACCAACATCATCTGGATGGAGAGTGTCCTATGGAGCAACAAGTGTTCTACCAGATCATCTCCGGATTCCACAGCTCGGTGTCGACACACCTCAGCAATGAGTACTACAACAACATCACAAACACATGGGAGCCAAACCTCGAGCTCTTCAACTTCAAGGTCGGTGACCATCCAGAGAGAATCGCCAATATCTATTTCAACTATGCTCTTGTCTCTCGTGCCATCATGAAGTTGGAGCCATACCTCGCCGAGATGACATTCAACCCACACAACACACGCAACAACAAGAAGATCAAGTCTGAGATCAAGGACATCCTTCGTGAAATTCCTCGTGACACCAACGTCTTTAACGAGAATATTATCTTCCAAGAAAACGATATCAGGGACGACTTCAGATCCAAGTTCAAAAACGTGACAAAGTTGATGGATTGTGTCACTTGTGACAGATGCCGTCTTTGGGGAAAGATCCAGTCTATGGGATATGCCACTGCTTTGAAGGTGCTCTTTGAGAATCCAAAGGCAATCAAGTCACTTCAGAAGAATGAGATCATGAGTTTGTTCAACACGTTTGACAGATTGACAAAATCCATCCAGTCCATTGAGAACTTCAACCATCTCAACGCACTCAAGGAGCTTGGTGACGAGACCGAAGAGGATGACACCGTGTACAAGGCACCAACACTTGATGATTACGATGAGAACATTTTAGAGGAGGAAGTGGAACCAGAAGAACCGGAACACACTCCAAAGACCTTCAAAGAAGCATTCTACGAGGAGCTTGATGCTGTTTGGGGCGCTCTGAAGTACATTGGACAGAGTTATATCAACCTCCCTTGGAACGCAAAGAACTTCATTTTGTACAAGCTCAATATCTGGTGGAACGGATTCATTGACAACAAGTACTTCAACGCCGAGAAGAACAATGAGTACTTGCACAGCATCTTGTGAGAGAAGTCCAATTATTTGCATCAAAGGTTGGAAGAAGATGAGTTCAGGAACAGGCAGATACAGAACCGAACTCATTTGAAGCCATCCAAAAAACTATCATGATTTCACGATAAGTCTAATTCGTATTTTTAAAGGTTTGAGTACAACAACTTGTTTATTAAGTTCACAGACGTAGATAGACGTTGCAGTACTGCTTCATGGCTGGTGGTCATATTCTCAGCAATGTGTACTAGCAGCTCAACCAGAGTCGGGGGATCAAAAACAAGAACGCCATTTCTTCAAAGTCATTACAGAATTAACATTAACAATACACCCATGATCAACGTGCCAAGTTCAGCTTCCAACCCATCTGTTGAGTAATTTTGTACCAATCAACATACACTTGTCCGTGATTGTTCATTTCCCAAACCTTCTGAATCACTACCCACTCCTTCTGATAACTTGAGAGGTAGCCACACATTCTGATCATATCTTCAAACAACCCTTTGACTTCTTCTCTATCAGAAGGACTGTTGACACAGATACCAAGCAACAACATAGGGAAAGCCAAACTTTTCTTGAACATCTCCTTCTTGATCAAGAACTTGAGATCCTCTTTCAAGTTCATCGTCAGCATCTCAATCTCTGGAACAATGGGTGGAAGATTCTTGATAACCTGTCTGAGGTAGAGTTGTGTAGCAATCTGCATGGCTTCAAACAACGTGAGATGAACCTCCAAGTCCTCCTTTGTCTTGAACAGCTTGAGAAGCCCCATGTCTGGTTTGCAGAAGCTGATCTCGTTATCCAAATTGTTAGCCTTCTCCAGAATCTGTGAGATGATACTGTATCTGTCACAATTGAAGACATCTAGGGACGAAACAGCACCAAACTGGCGAGTCATGTTTGAATCTGGAGCGGATGTTGTTGTTTTCAGTGTTGAGAACTCAACGAGTAATGTGACTGTCTTTCCAATCTCAAGAACGAGTGGACGAATGCATCCTTGGAATGGATCATGAAGTACTGTGTTATCATTCTTCATCAGATCGGAGTATGAATCCATCGGATAGAGAATACCGTTCTCGTTGGATTGAGAAGCAAGAATGTCATAGTAGGCAAAAGCCTCGGCCAAAATCTTTCCCTCCAGACCACACTCGTTAACCACGTACTGGAACTGTCCTGGCATCTTGTTCACCATATGGAAACAACGGTTGAATGTTGGCGACCACTTGTCTGTGTCACCGAAGGACATGTCAGAGGAGACAAGAAGCATGTAGGACACAAAGGCAGAGAAGAAGTTGTACTTCGTAAGATTTATCTCCTTGACTGCCAACTCAGCATCAACGATGGAGACAAATGAGTCAAATTCACCATCCTGCCCCAGCTGATGACTGTTCTTGACACGACACCCCCAAGCGATGATGGAATAGAGCACTGCTTTGTCCTTGAGTGCAAGTGGCATGAAGATCCTTGTGAAGTGGTTCCACTCTTGCGGCAAGATCGATAGCTCGGGAAGAACCTGCTTCCCAAATGTTTCCAGATAACGGACCTCCTTCCGTGTGAGTGGACACGGCAGCTGAAGCATGAGAACGGAGCCCATTTCTTGTTCGCTCTTGAGCTCGAAGTTGATATCGAACGAGAGGTCCGCTGGGGAAACCTCCACAAGCGCAGAGAGTTCTGGGTCCTTCCACGGAGTAAGCAGCTGGACGAGTGCATCTTCATTTAGGATCTCTCTCCACGCAACAGTCTCTGTCAAGAACTCGTCTCCCTCGTCATTGAGAAGCTCATCTTCACCATATAAACACACGAGATTTCGCTTGTAGCACCCTGTGCAAATGGGCTTGATCTCGTCACATTTTTTCTTGCGCTTCTTGCAGTTGGTACATCCTGCACGCGACCTTGTGGTCTTCTTCTTGGTGATCTTGTTCTCTGCCATTTGTTGATATCGCCCTCCAGCTGATGATTCATGAGGAGGAAGAGAGCGGAGTTGGGCCCAAAATTGATGCCGGTCGCGGGCCGAGAACCGCCGGTCCGCCGATTCGCGAAAAGTTCGAGTTCGCGGAAACTCGCGAATCCCGCGCAGAAATGGCAGCTCCGCTCGGGTCAACATCACGGCCCATGACGCGTTATGGGGCCAATCAGAGGCCAGAACACAGAACTGCAACAATCAAAAATGTCATTCGAGGCTGTGATTGATTCACAGGAGAATAAGATGCTCTGGTGTCGGTGCATCCACACGCTCTCCGCGCTCTCGGAGGATATCTGCTTCGTTGCCACCGCGTCGCAGCTCGTCGTGTCGGCCTCCAACACCGGTGACACTACACTCACAGACATCATCTTCCAGGCAGCTTTCTTCAAGAAATACTCATTCGATGCATCATTGGTTGAGGAGGGACTCCGGGAGGTGAAGGGAGAACAGGCATATGCGCTTACTGTGCGCTCAAAGCTCCTCTCCATGTTGTTCAAGAAGCAAGAAGACGACATTGACAACTTCAACATCTCATTTGACGCGTCAGAAGCGTGTCCTGTCAACAAAAAGTTCCGACTCCAGATTGAGGTCACCACCAAGACTGCTATATTGAAGAGATTCGCGCCGTTCTACAATCCAGTGGCGCCTGAGATGTCAAGACCGGCGGACTGGTACAAGGAGGACTTGATCAAGCAGAAGGCGGAGGGGCATCATCGTCCTGGAGGCACTAATTACATCATGTTGAGCAACGGAATGCTCAAGAACTTCTTGGACAATGTCAATTCACAAACGGAGCATCTCAAGATTGAAGTGAATCAACAAATTTTCAGTTTATTGGCTTTCACGAGAGGTGTCTACATCAAGGAGAGGGAGATTTTGAAACAACCAATGGCGGTACAGATGCAGTTCAGAACAGAAGATTTGCACGCATATGAGCTTGGTGAAGAGACCAACAGCATCACACTTCGTCTCAAGGACTTCAAAGGCTTCCTTTCGCTGGGATCGGCTGGTGAAATGACAGACTGTTACTTCAAATCCGCTGGGGATCCGATTCTGTTTGAGCTTGCGAAGAACAACGTCACCATCCAGACGATTCAGGACACAGATGGAGAGAATCATATCACTGCAACAGCTACCGAGCCGATCAAGAAGGCTGCAAAACAACGAACCCAAGCAAGACCAATCCAAGCGCAGACGTCGCGCACACAAGACACTCGAGCAGCATCTCCAGCACCAGAGCGTGTGCCAAACGCAACAGAGGTAACGGAAGAGCCACTGTTTGTTGCCGAGGATGACGACTATAATGATGAACATGACATACAAAACGACCCTAATGACAATTATGACTATGCAAACCACGAAGAGACGCCTCAGCCAACGGAGGAGGAAGAGGCCCAGATCACCTGGGGAGACCCTGCTGCGGATTCGGCAACGCTCCGCAAGTTGATGAGCACGAGGAAACAGGTGATTGAAGATGCCAGGACCGAGTACATGGCTGGCCTCAAGAAGAGAAAGATGGAGCAGCAGAAGGAGAAGGAAAGGGCTGAGACCGTGGAGGCAGAGGAGCTCGAGGAGTTGGGCCCCACGCAAAACATTCCGAGAGTCAAGGGACTTTTCGACTAGTAACTACTAAATGTGCTCTAAGTTTAATGAATGTATTACACCCAAAACGAGAACAGTAGCCACAGTAGCATAAATAGTTGAAAAGAAGCTGAGAATATTTGTATAGTTGTGTTTGTGTGGGGTCATGAGAAACGTGCATCATCAGGAGGGAAAGAGGAGAGCTCTTCACTTGGAGGCGGCCTTCTGGGCATCAGCAGCCTGCTTGCCACCCATGTACCAGTAGTTAAACCATCTGTAGGCCTGTCCGGTCTGGGCAGTACCGTTGATGACGTGGCAGGCGAAGAGGAGATAATTCTTTGGTGTGACGGCCAGGGCGTATCTGACAAACACGGCTGAGTACACCATGAGCGCACCGGTCATGGAGCCAGAGATGGTCTCAGGGTCCTTCTTCAGGTCATAAACGGCGGCAATTGGGATACCGAAGTTGGATGCTGGACCCCAGAAGTGTGTGGTGAAGAGATACCTGTGGGGAGCGTGTTAGTAGCCGTGTGATGCGCGTAAATCGGCCACAACTGGGCGTGGAGACTCACTTGAAGTTCTCCTTGTTGAAGATGGAGGCGGTGAGGGACTGGGTGACCTTCTGGGAGGCAGCACGGTTGACCTGCTGCGACATTGTAGCTGTTTTGTGGAGTTTCTGAGGGCGTCGTTGGTGTTTCCGAAGCAGTCAGTTGATGGCTTTTTTTTTCAGCCGGCGGAAGACAGCGGCCCCCATACTTTTGCAGCATGCACCCCCACCTTTTTCGCGAAGTTGCCTACCTACAACTACAACAGTTATACGTCACTTTCTCTTTACTAGAATCAGTTGAAGGAGAAGATTAAGTACATCAATTTGTCATCTGAAATGATAAATCAAATCTGTCAACAGTCAATCTGAACATCCGATCTCACGGATCACGGTCGGAGCTTCAGACCAGGCCTGAGCCAAGTACTGCTCAAGAGCAATCTTTCTGCTTTCTGATGGTTCCGTCGTCTCTCCGCAGTAGTTGTAGCTTATCTTACCTGGATGACCACACCATACGGACAAAGACGCCTCTCTACATTGCTAATATAATACTATTACGTCGAAATTGATAGGCTCACAGCTCACATTCCCAGCGATTGTACAAGAGTCTCACCACGAGTCCACCGCTTTTCGAAGGAGAAGCCCGATGATTCAGCACCCCGAGCGAGTCTTCTCCAGAATGTTTGAGCACCCCGAGCCAGTCTTCTCCAGAGTGATTCACTGCCCTCTGCTTCATGTAGTGCTGATATTCCCCTGGAAGATCCATCACCTCCAACAACTTGTCTTCTCCAACGCTCAATGGATGTGTCGTAGTGGAGCAGCCCCTCAGGCCTTGTCAAAAGCTCACCATCAATGGAGACCAAAGAGTGATCCATAATATGAGTGTCAATGTCTAGTGTCTCCAGATATGAAGGAACAGAGATGCTGACACCAATCTTCTTCCTGTGTCGGCTCAATATTTGCTCCCATCGGAAGCAGGAAGGAGGGGCACTATCACACAAGAGACGACAATGTAACACTGGCGCCTCTAGAGATAGATGATTCAAACATGGAAACTGAGAAGACGAGAGACAAAAGCTTATGCTAGTCCCCTTTTGTAGTGATGACGATTGTGTGATGTCGATCCGTAGATACTCCAGCTTCTGGAACACGAGGGCGTCACCGAAGAAGTTCAAGTCGTATCCCATGATGGTGAGCTTGAGAACCTCATTTGGGAAGAGACAGCCACTATCACCCACCCCAAGGCTAAATGGGGCGACATTGAGAAACTCCCTGTAGTCATAATGGGCCATCTGGATAAGCTCAACCTCCTCAATCTCTGCTACTCTCTGATTGGCCTCGAGGATGGACTCAATTCTGGGAACAGTGGTCGACCTGTGAGTCGAGACAAGACACAAAGAAGTGAGATTTGGAGCGTTAAACAAAGGAAGATCTCTTCTTCTGACCTTCTCAGCAATCTTGAGACGTCTCAACTTTGGACAATGTGATGTAAGCTTGCCGATGCAGTGTTCCTGTCCTGGAGAAGAGGGTTCACTCATCCAGGTAAAGTCTTCAACCCCCGCCCAAGTAGTCAGATGTATATATTTCTCAGGCAGGCCTCGATAGAGGATCTTCTTGAAGTAAGAAGTGAAGAGAAGGCGTCCCTGTTGCTCACTCACACTTTGCAGGTATTCTGTCGTAGTACAGTTCCAGCACTCATTCTCAATGGTCAAAGTGCTCATCTGGTGCGGCTCAAGCAGGTCGTACATGACTTGTGAGCCAATGACACAGGTTGGATTGAACAGCGGAGGGCCCAACGAGTCATAGAGTGTCACATTGAACCTTGATGCCATTGGTGCTCGTACGTCCAAAGAAATGAAGGTACTGTCATCACCACATCCGGCGAGGCGTCTTTCGAAGTCATCGGCGGAGATCTCATATGCGCAGCGAACAGTGGGGCAATATGTTTCAATCCTTATTTGTAAGTTATCTGGATCCGATGCCCCATGTAAGATATCGTCGTGTGAAAAGTGACGAATACGCTCAATTTGGGAGTTCGACAACCACTTCAGCCTTGGTGAGCTGTCATCGTTTATCCCAGCATTGACTTCCACTGTATAAGCTTCTCGTGAGAGTCGAGAACGGTGGCGAAGTACCGTCAATAACATATATATGTCAACTTCAAGCCCGCGGTAAGATGGGGAAATACCAAGCGTGGAGTCCTGATCCCGATACGTCCTGGCATCAATAAAGATCAGATTAGAGTTGGTCAGGTGACGGAAATACAGACATTCTTTTGAGCTAGAATTCAACTTTCCATTTTCTCCTTCACCAAAGTAATTGGAGAAGAGAAACACTTTGAGGTAGCGTTTCTTGAGCCCGTCGTCAAGAGGGTATGACCCGTACTCTGTGAGGGCAATCCAAGGAACTTGAGGGCAGTTCAGGAGGCGGTATGGGTTCTTCGGGTCGTCTGTAATGAAGAGTACATGAGAAGCCAGCTCTGGAACCGCATTGAGCACATTAGTTAGGCCCTGCCATCCTTTGCCCTGGCAGAAGTTAATGCCAATTGCTTCCAGGACCTGTGATTGGACGTGGGCAGGCAGCGAGAGAATGGAGACGGGAGACTGCCGCGCCATTGTTAATGTGTTTTGGCGTTCTCTGGGTACTTTGTTATGGTTGGGATATGGAGTCCGGTGCTAATTTTAAGCGTTATCAAGTGACATTTAAAGGCTTTGAGGGTTTTGAGGGCTTTCATCATCGTTGATGTCAGCACACGGCACGGCAGCACGGCCGGATTTCTGTTTTGGTCACGTGATCATGCAAAACCCGAGGGCTATGTTGTAGTGTTTACAATTCGAATGACGCCACAAACAACACTCCATCACCACATCACATCCCAGATTAGCCGCCCAGTCCAACACTCAGCGGAACACCCTGTTACTCTACAGCTAGTGAAATTCCACATTCCACCATTCCTGTAAGTACCAAGACCGAAGAAATCATGAGCACTCTGATCAACATCACTTTCCCCGCCTTCGCTGACCAGCTGGGTGCGATCACTTTTCTCATCGTTCTGATTGGAATCCGAGCCTTTGGAGTTGATAAGGTGGTGATTCATTGGCTGACCCGCCACCGTTATGATCACCCCAAACCCCCAGTTCTTCCAATACAGTCGTGCCGATCCTGCAACTGCTGCCGCCAGCTGAATCAAGCAGCCCCCAACTCTCCCCAAGCCCAAGGCACCAGACGCGGATCAACTTCGGACCACAGGAATATGAAGTAGAAGGAGACCTGGAGCAGGGAGGAGGACGGGTTTTAGTGAGTAGGAGTCTCACACTACCTTGTTCTGCGAGGTGTCCATGATGGATTTCCAACCTCCTTCCTGAGCAGTGGATTACCGACAACGAATGGGCATGCATATAGCTAATTCAACGTCTTGATCTACTGCCATACAGCTTGTAGTCTCCGATGCCTCGTTATCATTAGCCTGGCTTTGTGGAAATAAAGAGCTTTCTCTTGTAGGAGCATATGCCGCCATTACCAGACACATGTGACATGTGACAGGCCATCAAGAAGAGTGAAGCAGCAGCTCTGCCACGACCTTCAAACATCAACGTCTTTAGCCTGAACACTGGACTCACGGACCTGTCTCACCATCGGCCTCCTTGCCAACAACTGGAGCGCCCGTGGTTGGCCCACCTTCATCTGAAGCTTCGACACCCTTCAAGGTCTTGACCCCGAGCATAGCCACAGAAGCCAGAGCCAACACGGCAAAGAGGAAGTAGAACGAGTGGTCAAGCCGCTTGTCCAAGAGTGCCTTCTGCTGTGCTGTTGTGGCCACGTGGAGCTCTCCCAGAATGGATGTATTGACAGAGCTTCCCAAACTCGTAGCCACACCTCCCACAGTCTGGAGAAGTCCCGAAATGACACCCTGAAGCGGGTTCGGACTGTTTCTCATTGATCCGTTGATGTAGACACACAAGTACACACTGTACATGTATCCAAAGAGTAGCAGTGGAGCAAACTCAAAAATCCAGTAGTTGTGAGCGTGTGTGTAATCATGGCGAGAGATCCAAACCACAAGACCAACCTGTGCCAGCTGTGCACCCGTGAGAACCCACTTGAGGCCGAGGTTGTAGATGATCTCCTCCTTGTTTGAGGCCGAGGTTGTAGATGATCTCCTCCTTGTTAACGATTGCTCCAATGACAGTGCCCATGGCCATCGGAGAGATTTTCAGCCCGGCAATCAGTGAAGAGTCCTGCTCCACGTAGAGAAAGTACTGCACTTCTGAGGTCATGAGCACAATGGCACCCGTGAAGGTCAGCGGAGTGAGCAGGAGGTACGCAAGAAAGTTGGGAACTTGGAGAGACTCCTTGAGGGAAGAGAAGCTGGAGCCTGTATCTCCAATCGGACTTCTCCACCGGGAGACTCACTTCATTGAGGACATCGTCTTCCTTCTTGGAAGCAAAGGCCGCTTCCTTGTCGTTCTCATACTTGAAGTCAACTTTGGCCTTGAAGTTCTCAATGTATCCCAGCTCGAACCACAACGAGACAACGATGATCACAGCACCCACTGGGAGAGGAACATACACTGATGGATCGTTCCAAGTTTCTCCACTCTGCGTGAAGCCAACAATGACGAGGAGACATCCACCAACAAAGCCGAAAGACCCCACGTAGTCCAGGTCTCTCATCTTGAGAGCCTTGTGTCCCTCAGTGCGCTCCACTGGGACCATGAGGAAGTACAAGCCAAGAGATACAGCAGCACCGATGGCAAATGTGAAGTAGTAGAAGGCCTTGTATCCAATGCTCGTGATACTGAAGACTCCGCCAATGAGGAAGCCGAATCCAGTCATACCGGTGATGCTGAGCACGAGAGCAGTGATAGCAATCCTTAGGGCCTTCCCTGATTTGTAGTAGTTTCCTGCAATGGCGAAGGATGCTGGGATCAAGAAGGACGCAGAGACTCCTTGAAGGGCTCTGAACACGATCAATACGATGATCTGGTCTTCAATGACAGCACAGATGAGTGCGAATAGTGAAGTGAGAGCCAGGGCAACGAGGAAGACGACGTGGGCACCTATGATGTCTGAGATCTTTCCAGCGAGAACGGTGAAAGAGCCGAGTGTGTGGGAGTATGCTGACAAAGTCCATGAGACTGTTGATGTGGAGGAGTGGAACTTCTCATACACCGAAAAGGAAGTCGTAAGGGCACCAGAGGCGTTGATGTTGTCTAATGACGACAAGAACAAATGCCAGCTTCTTGGAGCGTTTGTCAACGGGGACGATGGACTGGAGTTTGTCGTTGAGTGATCTGAGGGCGTTCATGGTTGATGGGCCCACAGAGCCCCAAGAGGACAAGACATAAACAGCGTGCTCATGGCGTCCTTATACGTTTCCAGTGTGTAGCAGGGGACTGCGTCCTCTGTCCTTTGTATTTCGAGTGTGATAGGTAGTGATGATTCGATGGTATTGATGGATTTGATTTGAAATTGATGGGCGTCCAGTTCGAGGTGTGGGCAAAGCGACCTTGATGATTAGTCAGGTGCTTTTGAAGCATGACAGAGGGGGTAAAAAGGTGGTGTCACTGTGTGTGTTAAACAGAAAAGTAGATTGTATTGAAACCAGATTATGGACACTCCACCTAGCACTAAATTACCAGCATTCGAGAGTCAATGTCGCCTGCGGGAATAGGCGGCTCAGCATAACCATCACACCGCTGTTCAGTGCACAGGATGGCGCAAAAGATGAGAAAGATCTTCTTCTTCTCCTTCTTTCTTCTAAATAAACATTCTGGACCAGTTATGCAATGGTTTATGTCAGATGGCACTGCTTAAGCATTACTATTGTACTATTCCCGGGAGCACCGTCGATGAGTTCGTCCAATCACATTTGAACCGAGCTCGAAGGCTCCTTGTTGATGGAGACGGGCACAGATGAATCTGGTGCCGAATCTCGATACAAAACACTGAGTGCAGAATTGGTAATATCATGCTATTACGTCGAAAGCCATGGGCTTCCATCTCACAGCTCACACTCCCAGCGATTGTACAAGAGTCTCACCACGAGTCCACCGCTTTTCGAAGGAGAAGCCCGATGATTTAGCTCTCCGAGCCAGTCTTCTCCAGTATGTTTGAGCACCTCGAGCCAGTCTTCTCCAGAATGAACTGCCCTCTGCTTCTAGTGCTAATACTCCCCTGGAAGATCCATCACCTCCAACAACTTGTCTTCTCCAACGCTCAATTGATGTGTCGTAGTGGAGCAGCCCCTCAGGCCTTGTCAAAAGCTCACCATCAATGGAGACCAAAGAGTGATCCATGATATGAGTGTCAATGTCTAGTGTCTCCAGATATGAAGGAACAGAGATGCTGACATCAATCTTCTTCCTGTGTCGGCTCAATATTTGCTCCCATCGGAAGCAGGAAGGAGGGGCACTATCACACAAGAGACGACACTGTAACACTGGCGCCTCTAGAAATAGATGACTCAAACGTGGAAACTGAGAAGACGAGAGACAAAAGCTTATGCTAGTCCCCTTTTGTAGTGATGACGATTGTGTGATGTCGATCCGTAGATACTCCAGCTTCTGGAACACGAGGGCGTCACCGAAGAAGTTCAAGTCGTATCCCATGATGGTGAGCTTGAGAACCTCATTTGGGAAGAGACAGCCACTATCACCCACCCCAAGGCTAAATGGGGCGACATTGAGAAACTCCCTGTAGTCATAATGGGCCATCTGGATAAGCTCAACCTCCTCAATCTCTGCCACTCTCTGATTGGCCTCGAGGATGGACTCAATTCTGGGAACGGAGGTCGACCTGTGAGTCGAGACAAGACACAAAGAAGTGAGATTTGGTGCGTTAAACAAAGGAAGATCTCTTCTTCTGACCTTCTCAACAATCTTGAGACGTCTCAACTTTGGACAATGTGATGTAAGCTTGCCGATGCAGTGCTCCTGTCCTGGAGCAGAGGCTTCACTCATCCAGGTAAAGTCTTCAACCCCCGCCCAAGTAGTCAGATGTATATATTTCTCTGGCACGCCTCGATAGAGGATCTTCTTGAAGTAAGAAGTGAAGAGAAGGTGTCCCTGTTGGTCATTGACAATCAGCGGGGTCTCTGCCCATGGAAGCCATTGCGCTTTCTCAATGGTCAAAATGCTCATCTGGTGAGGCTCCAGCTCTTGGTACATGAGTTGTGAGCCAATGATGCAATCTGGTGTGAATAATGGAACTCGTTTCGTCTCTTTGAAGAACACGTGGAACCTGGAGGCCATTGGCGCTCGGATATCCAAAGGGGTGTTCAAGTCAACTTCGACACCACGCAAGAGCATTTCCTGAAACTGCTCGGGGCCAGGTATATTGGAGTGATAGCAGCGAACAATGGGTACATAAGTCTCTGGTGTTTTCCAGGTGTCGATATCCCACCCACTTTGTATAGTGTTCTTCGACCAGGAATGACGACACTCAAGTTGACCTTGCGAAAGCCACTTGAGTCTTGCAGAGCTTTCACCTTGCAGACCAGCAGTGTCCATTATTACTGATGCTGGGCCACAACGATGGAAGAACACTGAGAGTAGCAGGGTCTCATCAATTCGAAGGTGGTCAGGTGTTGGACGCTTAAATCCCGCTTCATAACTGCCCCCAAAGTACTTCGACTCATGAAACACAATGGAGTTGGTCGGGCTCAGGTGGCGAAAGTACAAGCATTCCCTTGCACCAGCAGTCAGTGTACCGGTACCTCCTTCTCCGAAGTGATTGGAGAAGAGGAACACTTTGAGGTAGCGTTTCTTGAGCCCATCGTCAAGAGGGTATGAGCCGTACTCTGAAAGGGCAATCCAGGGAACTCGAGGGCAGTTCAGGAGGCGGTATGGATTCTTCGGGTCGTCTGTGATGAAGATAACATGGGAAGCAAGCTCTGGAACCGCATTGAGTACATTTGTGAGGTCCTGCCATCTTAATGTGCGGCTCCATTGGCCCCAGCAAATTTCAAACAGGACCTGTGATTGAACGGGGATGGGGAGTGAGAGGACGGAGACTGATGACTGCGGTGTCATTGTGAATGTGTTTCGATGCTCTGTACTCTCTGTACTGGTTAACCAGCCATAAGGAACCGATTTCAATGTTGCTTTCAATTCTCTGGCTGATGGTGACGATTGAGGGCGTTGATCAAACATCAAACTCATGATCATTGATCAACACTGCTGTACCTTCCGTTTTTTTTTTTTTTTTTTTTTGAATTAACAAGCTGCTGTCGCAGCGGCAGCCGGCTTAGTACCGGCGAGAACCGGGGTGGGAAGCGTGAAGGGAAGGTGCTGGTGGGACTCTTTCCTCCGTGAAGGGGGTTTGAAGTAAAGATCGTTTTTGTATTGGTGTACCACGTACCACTCTACTATAGGCTATAAAAGTCCAGCTCCGCAGTGGTATGGAGACCATCATCAGTCTTTCCTTGGGGAGCAGGACAGAAGCTGGGTCCTATCGACTTCTGCCATCAGAGGCAGAAGCAATGCATCAAACCCAAGAGATAGTAGTCACTGTAGTTTCTGGCCTAAGATGGTGGGAGGATGCTGTCAGACGATTATGGTATTGGTGTGCTGTTGTGGAGGAGGGCGGAGGAGCAAAAGTAACGGAGAGCTTCTGCCGAGAGACATAGTCCATGAGCGAGAGTGTGTCGTATAGATGTAGTGGCGGTACTAGTGTACGGGTAATTTACCCTACTAAGCACGTTCATATAATATATAGCAGATACAGGACGTCTAGAAGAGGAGTTCACGTCTCTTATAAGTTATCAGTGACGATCCCTGCGTCGCGCGCGCGCGCGCGTAAGCAAGTGTTACCCGGATTTCAGAAAAGTGTTACCCTACCTACCTGGATTTTTCAGTGTAACTCTCGTCAGCTTGACCGGCAGAAAATGGCAGATATCTTCTCTTGACACAAAAGCTGTATGGAAGGTTCTCGAATTCTCGAATATCAACTCTATAAAAGAGGCATATCGCCCACATTTGCCGCCGGCCTCTTCCTTGCTTGTTTATAGAAATCGAGCTTGAACATAAGTTGATCTAGTACTTCTATACTAGCTTACCAGCTTATAATCCCTCACACACCACACACTCCTCACTTGCCACTTGCAAGACGTTGCCACTCGCCGTTTGGGTCCAGACTTCAACATCTCCTCATACATCCAACATGGAATGGATATCAAAGATTGAGCCAAGCAGTTCGGTCCAATTATGGATTACGATTGCTGTAATCTCTGTGCTGCCAATTTTCGAACATACTGGCCTTAAGGAGATCATTGTTGCTAAGTTTGCTGTCAGAGCTGAGAAGCTGGCTGAGAAGAACGCGTCGTCACATGAAGGCGGCGCTGAGATACAACCCAGAAGAAATTGGCCGGCACCGTCCGCTGCAAACTCCACTGTCATCCCCCCTCCAAAGAAGTCTCGCTCAAGACGGGGAAGCCAAGTGCTTCCACTTCCACTTGCTCAGTACAATTCATCAAGGCCCGGATCAAGCCAAGGACGTGTCGCTGCACTTGAACCTATCTCTTCGAGAACCGGAAGCCAAAAACTCCATCTTGAACAGAAGCCAAATCTCACACACCTCTTGAACCTGCCAGCACAGCAAGACATTATCCAGCTGACGTTGGACTACGTTTATGATTGTTACGGCAAAGACGTTTGTGACACTGCTGTTACTAAAGCGTATACTGAAGGTGGTGAACCAGATACGTTATACCAGCAAATACTGCGGCAGGACTTGATTTTACAAGAGGTTCACAGGGTGCGGGCACAGATGACTAAGCTGAAACTTGAGAGAGACAATACTTGATTCTGGGATCAGGTTTACAAGCGGGCGCAAGAGGAGAAGAAATTACTTGATAATGAGAGTTGAGTCAGCTGGTCCGGCCTGGAGCTAATATATTGACGATACAGCTTGATCACAGAATATCTCGATCATGATTTTGGCTGATTCTTATTGAATGAACTTATTATATGATATCATAGGCCGTTCCATTATATACTTTAATATGTTTCCGTCGACAGCGCGACAGTGAGTGTGAAGGTCATTCTGCGATGGCACTCTCGTTGATCTTGCAGTCGACGAGACTACGAGTTCGACCGCGGTACCCACTCTAGCTTTCAAAAGGCGAAGAATTGATGATTTTAGATATCAGACTTCTCCACAAGTTCCACGTCACTCAGCTTTTCTCTCCAATTTTGGCAGGTTTCTGCAACAACCTTGAGAACACTGATTCAGACTTGACCCACACACCACACATCAGATTGATGGATATAATGCATCAATACCTTTCCAAGTACAACCAGAGAGTGCAACATTGTACTACACATCTCATGAAGACCAGTAAGAGCACATGAAGAATCATCACCTGGAGTGTAGAAGGGGACGCACTATTTGGCAAGATCTCAATCGGAGAGCACATAGTGGCACAGAAGTTGTTGAGTTTATACGAGTATCACAATCAGTAAAGGATGTCTTTTGGGTAACTAAATGGTCCACGAGTTAGTAATCGTCCAGAACAAAATCGAACAACGAACAACATTTGTTGATGTGTAACGGCTCCATTGTTGTGATTAACAACTTGCCGCCATAACTTATCGACATCATTCTTGAAGTGTACCAAACTCACCAAATACACAAATTGAGTGCCCTTTATTCGAAAAACACCGTCATCTTTCGCAATTTCCCAGACACAGAGCTCAAATTGGATGTTGTGTCACCTTGTGCTTAGCAGTCTTCGGAAGTGACCGTGAAAATGCAACGAAAAACAGGTATGATGTCAATAAAACTGCCTGGAAAAATCAGAACACGTCATACTGACATAGTACATACTCACCTCATACTTTAGCGGCGCCATGCCAACATTAGGCCCTTATAGACAACAATTTGTCGTTGTTTGCGGTTAGAGAGGAGTGATGTGCCATTTGCGCCCTCCCCATTCGCCTGTGCAAAGAGTTAAGACCAAAGATCGCGAAAAGTTCGCGAAATTCACTCGCCAATCAGAATTCCCCGCGCTACTTCTCACTTCCCCACCTGCTTAGAACAAGATCAACTTCAACTCGGTCACTTCTACAAAGGCCCGAAACCCATCGTCATTGGCAGAATGAGATTCACACGTGCACTCAGATCGGCTCAGGTGCTCGTCAAGTCTTCGCAGGGAAATCCCACCGGCATCACGGGCATTCTCCAGCACCCAAACCCCCGCCCGGCTCTCGTTGAAATCTATAGAGCCACTCTCGACTACTTGTTCCACGAGCTTCCAGAGGAGAGTGTCTACAAGCACTCGGCCATCAGCTTCACGGCCAAGAGACTCGAAATTGTGGAGGAGAACGAGAAGGTGGAGGACATCGAGGCCAAGATTGGCAACGGCCTCGTGGAGGAGTTGCTCATCCAGGCAGCCGAAGAGCTCGAGCTTGCTAAGAAGATGAAGTCTTGGGGAGCTTGGGAGGATCTTGAGGAGAAGCCACTTGAGGACCAGTGGACCTACTTTGGCAAGAAGGTTTGAGCTTGTGGCAGTCTTTGTTGAAGGCCACTTCTATTTATTGCTCCGTTACTCAACGCGTGTTCTGTGACGCTTATTTATCCCAACACTCTATTTATTGACGATATACACGATACTTGGTACCTTTAGAGGAATCAATGTAATCAACTTAGTCATATTAATCATCTTCTAGCTTTATCGTCATAGGTCTGGGTTCATTAGTGGGCTGCTACAAAGCAGTCGCATGATGCGGAAGTGGCAGCAACGACGGTGACCATAAGGACAATGGATTACCTAGGTCTCTGTACTACAGGAAAAGGTAAGTATTAGTTATACGCAAATGAAGATTCCATATCGTTTGAGGCTAAAATGAAAGAGCACATATTGTAAAAAGTTGACGGGGGCCGCACAAGGCTGGATACAAAGAAAGCAGAAATACAACGGAGACAAAGCCGTGGGGGCAGTGCGGGCCATTCAACAGCATCCATGTGTAGTGAAATGAAGATCGAGAGTCATCGACAGCATTAGTGACAGCAAGCGGGTGGTGATGGGCGTGTTTTGTTCTTGGTTCAGAGAGGGTTACAGGGGTGGTGATCTGCCGGAAAAGGGGGGTACAGTGTGGGAGATGGGAATGGGGGACAGTCTCTAACAACAGCCACCGCTTCCGGAGTGGGAGCTGTTGGCGACATCGACACCCTTCTCAGGTCCGTTGAGGGCGTCCTTGTTCTTTTCCAAGATGATCTGGGCCAACTGGAAGAAGAGGGCATCCACGTTCGTGCTGGTCTTTGCGCTTGCCTCGAGGAATGGGATGCCGAGCTCCTTAGCCAAGGCAGCACCCTGGTCGTACTGGACAGTTCTGAGCTCGTCCTCGTCGTTCTTGTTACCCACGAGAATCAACTGTGTGTCATCGTTGGCGTGCTGGTGGACGGTCTGGAACCAGTTTCTGATGTTCTCGAAGGTGCGCTCGTCCGTCACGTCGTACACGAGGATGATGCCACTGGCGCCTCTGTAGTACGCGGTGGTGATGGTTCTGAAACGCTCCTGGCCAGCAGTGTCCCAGACCTGGAGCTTGATTCTCTTGCCGTCGAGCTCGATGGTTCTGATCTTGAAGTCGATGCCGATGGTGGCGGTGAAACTTGGCTTGAACTTGTCCTCGACGAATCTCAGGAGAAGACAGGACTTTCCGACGCCGGAGTCGCCGACAAGCAGCAGTTTGAGGATGGAGTCGTAGGCTCTGGACGGGGTTCTGGTGGCCATTGTGTGAGCGCTGATTGGTGGAGAGGCCGAGTTGCCACGCGTAACTGAGCGCTGTTCTGCTCGTTTGTATGGCCGCCTCCTCAGCTCAAACTGCCTTCGCGCAACTGCCATTCCACCACGGGTTTTTAATCGCCAGAGACACCCGCACACCACCAGCGTCGGCCAGATGCCGAAGATGAAAAAGAGCTCTATGGCTCATCCTCCCTGCCCCACCGCTATCCAAGCCCTCCAGCACGCAGCCAACTAGTACACCATGCCTACCATCGCAGTTGACAAGGCCGACCTCTTCGAGCTGATTGGCCAGACCTACTCCACCGAGGAGTTCGATGAGCTCTGCTTCGAGTTCGGTATCGAGCTGGATGAAGACACTACCGACGACTGCCAACCAGGCGAGCGCCCAGAGCTCAAGATCGAGATCCCAGCCAACCGTTACGACATGCTGTGTATCGAGGGAATCGCTCAGGCCCTCAACGAGTTCCTCGGCAGAAAGGAGCAGCCAGCATTCAAGTACACCACCGAGAAGCCGCAGATCACTCTCACCGTGGAGGAGTCTACTCTCGCCGGAAGACCATACGCAGCCGCAGCCGTCCTCAGAAACGTCACTTTCACAGAGAGATCATACCAGTCCTTCATCTCGCTCCAGGACAAGCTCCACTCCAACCTGTGTCGTAACAGAACTCTGGTGGCCATGGGTACCCATGACTTGGACACACTCCAACCTCCATTCACTTACTCCTTCAAGGAGAAGAAGGACATCTCCTTTGTCCCACTGAACCAGAAGCAGACTGTCACAGGTGAGAACTTCATCGAGTTCTACAAGCAGGATAAGAACTTGGGTAAGTTTGTGCACATCATTGAGGACTTTGAGAAGTTCCCAATCATCTCCGACTCGAAGAACACCATCGCTTCCTTGCCACCAATCATCAACTCCGAGCACAGTAAGGTCACTCTTGACACGAAGAATGTCTTCATTGAGATCACTGCCACAGACAAGACCAAGGCCGAGATTGTCGTGAACCAGCTCGTTGCTATGTTCTCTTGTTACTGTGCCGAGCCATTCACCGTCGAACCAGTGGAGATCATCTCGAAGCACAACGGCGAGTCCAGAATCACACCAAAACTGGAGCCAAGAACTATGACTGCCGAGATTGACTACATTAACAGCTGCTTGGGTCTTGAACTCTCCGCTGAGAAGATCTGTGCTCTTTTGAAGAAGATGTCTCTCATCGCCAAGCCATCAAAGACCAACTCCAACCTCTTGGATGTTGAAATTCCAATCACCAGACCAGACATCCTTCATCAGGCTGATATCATGGAAGATGCCGCTATTGGTTACGGCTACAACAACTTGCCTAAGTCCCAGATCTCCTCCACATCAAACTCCGGTGCTTCCCCGTTGCCAATCAACAAGGTTTCTGACATTTTGAGAAACGCCTCTGCCCAGGCCGGCTGGTTGGAAGTTATGCCATTGACGCTGTGTTCCCACGATGAGAACTTCAAGTTCCTCAACCAGGAGGACGACTCATTGGCTGTCAAGTTGGCCAACCCAAAGACCGCCGAGTACCAGGTTGTCAGAACATCATTGATTCCAGGTATCTTGAAGACCATCCGTGAGAACAGAGACCACGCTCTCCCAATCAAGGTCTTCGAGGCTGGTGATGTCGTCTACAAGGACATGAACTTGGAGCGTCGTGCTTTCAACCAGAGACACTGGGCTGCCATCTACGCCGGTAAGACTTCTGGCTTTGAATACCCACAGGGTTTGCTCGGTAAGATCATGCAGACCATGAGAACACCATGGTTGGCTGAGCCATCCAAGTCCGACGAGAAGGGATACTGGATTGAGGAGGACAAGGAGAACAAGATGTACTTCCCAGGTAGAGGTGCCAAGATCTTCTACAGACACAAGAAGGGCGAGGAGGCTAAGGTTGTTGGTTCCATTGGTGTCTTGCATCCAAAGGTCATGAACAACTTCGAGATCCCATACGCTGCTACTGCGGTTGAGATTAACGCTGAGATCTTCCTCTAAGCCGGGGGTTGTTTAAACTTCAGTTCTTATAGATGCATGTATATGTTCGTGAATGCACCAAAACGTAGCTACATTGAGGATGTCAATTCATAACATGCAACATTCAATATGTAAAGGCAATCATGCAGTTCATATGCTATCCAAACGTCATTGTGATATTCTCAGTTGTTGGGAACTCGTCGTCGGAGAACGGATCGTCTTGTGGGACTTTGTGTTGTGCATCATCCGTCTTGTGATCATGTTGACCATCTTCTTCACCTTCTGGCATTTGCAAGGAAGTGTCGGCCTCAACATCGAGCGTCTCTCTCACTTCAGTACTCTCCTTCTTTTCAGGATTGTCTTCAACAACACTGTCTTCAACAACAGTGCTCAACTCATCAGTCATATCACGCTCTTCAGCCAAATCGAGGCCTTCATCATACTCTTCAAAGGCACCTGAGCCTTTTTGGTCTTCACTTGTCTTGCCCAAATCACTGTCCTTGTCTTCACTCATCTTCATCTTCTCAACCTTATCCATAATCTTGTCAACGTCAAAGTCTGTGAGAGTAGTTGTCGACTGACGTGAAAGAGTTTCCTGACTGTTGTTTCTGGAATCAGTGTACATTGTTTCCCACCATTCCTTCTTCTTTGGCTTGATCCATTTTGAGAGCAGGCCCTTCTTCTTCACAATGCCACCATCTTGCTCCAGCTTCTTTCTCGCTTCATCAAACTCCACAATCAACTTCCTTTGGCGTTCAGTGGCTTCAGGGTCTGGGTCATCAATCTCAACGAACTCTTCGGATAATACACGGAATCCCATCTTCTTCAACAATTTTGGCATTGCCGTACGGTAGCCCATGTGTCCTTCAACGATATTTGTGCAGTCAAAGTTCTCAAGGCCATCAATATCTTCAATTGGAGATAGACCAGCAACACGTCTCAAACCACCACTGGTAGCACGGAAGAGGTATCCAAGAATCCAGTCCTTCTTCGAATACGCATTGATGCATCTTCCGGAAACGACAGATCTTGCAAGCATGAGTTGTTCACTGGAACCAACAACTGGAGCTCCAAACATGATCACATCCTCAACAAGACCATGTGCACCCCTCTTTGCCAACTCCAAAAGACACGAGTAGATGACTCTAGAGCCCAATGAGAAACCAATCAATGTAACTGGGCGTTCTCCAAGATTTCTGGCAATCAATGTGTCAGCAAGAACCAAGCCCGCCTTCCATGCTCTATCAAGAGAGACGTTCCAGGGGTTATCAATGAGATACTTGAGCTTTGAAAGTGCCATAGGAAGTTGGAGAGCACTCATGAGCGCCATGAGAATGGTTGCACCCAAGATTTGCTGGATGGACTGTGTCAACACTTCTGAAGCCAAAATACCAATGGTTTCACCCATGGACTGAAGCATTTCTGGTTCCCAAAGAACAGAGTACAAATCACCCATGACCGGATCGATCGTGGAGAATGGAAGTCTGACATCATCAGCCTTACTGTTAATCCAACCAGAAACTGTGATGATCAAGTTTGTTCTCTTGTTGTTGTGGAGCGGAACAAACTCAAAAGTCTTGACATCACCCACTCTTTTCAACATTCCCATAGATCCAGCTCTGGCACCCAGCGCCGTGCTGCCAATGGCGATGATCGAGGTTCCTCCTGCACCGGCCAAGAAACCGGCGGTTCCACTGATGCCAATCGTAGAGAGACCAGCAGCGATACCAGCACCAATGACTGGTGCTAGCAAACCACCACTGAGACCAAGAACAAGAGATCCTCCAACTGTGGCCAATCCAACATACATGTACTTCTTTCTCTTGGCCAATTTTCGTCTGTTCTTCAAAATCTCATCCTCATTCCAAACCTGCTCCGAGGTATCCTCGAGCTCTAGTGCCTCGGTAATTCTTCTTTCAAACTGGTAGACGTCAAGCCAGTCAACATCCAAGTACTTGGCAAATTTGAGAAGAAGAGTTCTTGATCTTGAGTCATAGATAGAGTCTGAGATGAGCATGAGGAACAAATCACATATGACAGTCCAACGAACATCAACTTCTAGTGTCTCATCAGCCGTAGTATCCTCCGGACGTATAACCCCAGTTTTCAAGTCTTTGGTCTCCTTAGAGTCTTTCTCAAATGCTGGGTTGGCAATAACAGAAGTTCTCATCAAGGAGCGTGCGAGGTCTTCCGGGTCAATGCGATGTGTGACCAATGATTCTGTCATCTTCACTTCTTCCTCTTCAATGTCCAAGTGGTAGTAGATTCTGTTCATGATCTTGACTTGCCAGAATCCCATACTAGACTGGGCAACATGTATCCTCTTGACGAATTTGGACTTTCCAGACTTTGGTGCTCTTGTCACGGACCATTTTGCAACAGATGTCGCCATCTCAGTCATGACGAGTTTGACAAGACCGGCATATGCAAGCTTTTCAGCATCTGTGAGGAGATCCTTCGTAGTATTGAGCTGGTCTGTTGCTGTTCCAGTTTCGGTGAAGAGATCTTCATCAATGGCGTCGTAGGTGTCGTCCTCCTCGTCCTCCACAGTACCCTGGGATTGCTTCTTGGGTGATTTCGGAGCTGCCGCCTTGAATAAGAATTCTGTCTTTGTATTCGACTCTTGGTACTTTGCAGCCTGGTCTTCAGCTGCGATCTTGGTGTATCCAAATGTAGAAGCAAAGGGGTCGGACGTCTTGGCTTCGTTCTCACGCTTATCAACAAGGATTTCACCCTTCTCTCCAAACACTTCCTGGTCGTTGGCGGCCTCCATGTCCATCCAGTCGTCGTCCTCAATGTCCACGCTCAGATTGACTCTGTGGGACGCGGGGCTGGAGGGGCTTTCCTGTGTGACGATGGACCTCACTGGGCTCTCTGGGCCAGCCAGCTCTGCATCCAGCGCGTGTCCCCTTGCAATGGCGTTGACGGTGCCGCCGCTGAGATCAAACTCCACGTAGTCGGGCGATTGCTCAAGCCGCTGAGGCCCGTTGAGCTCGTGCTGCTCCGTGTGGTCCATGGCTGTGAGGGCTGAGCACCAGACACGCGCACAGAGGCCGGGAGTGTCTTCCTGTGTTGCCGCCGTGATGGAGCTTCTCTGGCGCTACGAGTAAACAGAACACTCCACAGCCCACATCGCAACTCCAAAACGCTTCGGCCGAGAGCGCAGAGGGTTATGTAGCCCTGGCCAGACACCTGCACACCATGCTTTCGCGAAAACTGGTATGCGCCACACACGCGAATAAATGGCCCGCTCGCCACAAACTTTCAAAATTTTTCACTGCTCGCCTCTTCTTCCAACTCTCCTCAGTCTTGAACTCCTCACCACTCAACACATTCACAATGGCTCCAATCGTACGTCGTCTCGCCTCACAAAGCTCTCAGGCTTAGAGAGTGACTTCCGAGTGTATTAACCTACCAGGACTTTCTCTGGCTCTTTTGCTTTGCTGAATTTTGCTGGTGCTCCCAGAGCCCGGTAATAGCAGTAGGCAGCTACTAACATCTTTCACAGACCAACAAGAAGGCTAAGGCTGCTAAGAAGTTCACCGTCGATGTTTCCGCTCCAACTGAGAACGGTGTCTTCGACCCATCTTCCTACGTCAAGTACTTGAACGACAAGATCAAGGTTGAGGGCGTTGTCGGTAACTTGGGTAACGACATCACTGTTGAGGAGAACGGTAACACCATCACTGTTGTTTCCACCACCAAGTTCTCTGGTAAGTACTTGAAGTACCTCACCAAGAAGTACTTGAAGAAGAACCAGATCAGAGACTGGATCAGATTCGTCTCCGTCAAGCAGGGTGTCTACAAGTTGACTTTCTACTCTGTTGCCGCCGACGAGGAGGACGAGGAGTAAATCAAGTAATTGATGGTTATCTTTGTTGATAATTCATTTAGTTATTTGATGATACCTCTTTTTGTTTTGCTTTCACGTGTTTTATGGGTTTAATGGTTTAGTAATTGAAGTTTGGAATACCAGAAAGTACTCAACACTGTAGCAAACATTCACTCCTTCTTTCTATACAATCTGTAGAAGAACCTCATGTTCTCCAGCTTCAATGGATACTCAAAGTCT
This sequence comes from Petasospora xylosilytica, assembly GCA_003708285.2. NCBI lineage: Eukaryota > Fungi > Ascomycota > Saccharomycetes > Phaffomycetales > Wickerhamomycetaceae > Petasospora > Petasospora xylosilytica. Next base: position 34,395 of record PPNT02000040.1, on the reverse strand, counting down.
GCTCCACATCTGTACCAACAACTGTCGCTCTGGCTGATGAGCTCCCAGTCTCCAGAGGATCCGTCCTTGCCCAAGAGAATGGTGTCGATCAAGAACTGAATAGGGAACTTCTTGGTACCAACAGTGATGTGGCTGTAACTTCCAGCACTCTCCGTGATGAGAAGAAGTGTACCGGGCTGACACTCCTTGTTAAATGATTGGAACAGTCTGAGGGATGCGGCCTTGTCCTCAGCGAAGAGCTCGTTGGTTGTGAACATGAGCGTGATGAGATCGAGAGAGGAGAGCTTCAAGTTGGCAGCACCAGTTTTCAAAACATCTTCAAATGTGAATCTGGCGTTGATGGATTCAGGCTTCTGATAGACCCAGTTCTTGTGAATCTCGCCAATGAGCTTGTTGGTGATCTTGCCCCAGTCAGCAATGTCGATGAGATTGATGTTGAGCTGGGTAGAGTAGGCATCCTCCTTGGTTGCTTGTGCCTGAGTAAAGATGGAGCAGAGCGCCACAAGTTCGGCAGAAGCTCCTCCCCCAATAGCCAGGATGTTGGAGTCTGTGTTTCCAATGAGCTCTCTGATTGGTTGTAATGTAGAGAAGAGGGAGGCGTACGCCAGGGATCTCGCTGGGGTCCATCTCACGCAGTAGGCCATTCTCCTGTCATCATCGCTAAAGGCCTGGATGTAGTTGCGGTCGTAGAGATCACCCTTAACGGTCTGGATGAACTTCTCAAGGTTCGGTGAGTCGAACAGGAACTTGAATGTGTTCTGGAACAGCCTCAGCGAGTCGTTTGGTGGGAGGGCCGTCTTTGGGGCTGGTGGGACGGTGGTGAGATTGTCCTGGTGCACTGGGGCCTCGTCTTCTGAGAAGTCCTCATCGTCCGAGTCTCTGGATGGTTTGCCGTGTCTCTCCTTGAACTTCTGTGCTCTTCTGCTCATCGCTGCTTCTCTACTTTGCCATACAGACAACAGCGCAGAGAAGAGCTCATCTCTGTTCACTGTTTGTTTGCCCTAAGATTTGCACTAGTGCGCAGGCCCGGGGGCTGCCCGGAATAGCTCGCGCCTGCTTAAAAACTGAAAATTTTCGCCAGCTTCTCTCTCTCCTCCGCCTTTCGAAATCTCCAAGAACCATCTGTGCCAGGAGACGACCCAGTGGAACTCGGGCTAAATCACTTGTGGTTGCCCTTGTGAAGTTGTGGTTCAACGTGTCCTGGCAGTTCGGCGCTTGCGAGGCAAGTCCCATTGGCCGGTCGCCATGTCGTGCTCGCTGGCTGGTCCCTCTTCATGAGGTTGAGCGGTTGGCAGTGCGATGACTGGCTATACGCCCTCGGGTGTTGGGACAGGGCAGCCCCGTCGACAGATGGCAGAGTAGGTGGGATTGGCTTTGAACTCTTGCTCCTCGTGGGCAATCGAGTTCGGCCGCTACGTCCCACAGCAACATATTCCTGGACGCTGTGTAGGTCTTTTGGGCCGCTGATCACTTGGGTAAAACCATGTTGCATACATCTCTTTGTCTATAGCATCAATCCATACCTTGGGCTCTTGGTACAATCGTTTGTAGACCTGCAGGTTAATGGAGTTTTGTTGGGGTGAAGGAATCAAGGCCGGCCGACACAAGACAGAAGTACAATTCCTCTCCAATGCCTATTGATCTATCCGTAAGCACTACTATTCAACCAATCATAATAATTTAACTGTTAATTTCAAAAGCAAAGCGAAAATGAGACGTGTGACGGGGAGGCTGAGGTTGGAACTCTAGTGGTGGAAGAGACGGATTGGGTTCTCAACGTAGACCATGTCGAAGGAGTCAGCAGCGGCAAAGACAGCAGAATCCTGGACAGATCCAGATGGAGCAGCAACGTACTTGACACCAGATCTGGCAGCTCTGTAAACGTTGTCCGGGAATGGGAAGAAAGCATCAGAAGACAGAGCAACGTTGGTGAGCTTGGAGAGCCACTCCTTCTTCTCCTCCTCGGTCAATGGCTGTGGAATCTCCTGGAACTTGGACTCGTACTCAGACTTCTCCGGCTCAGAAGTTGGGATCTGGCCTGTGACAAACAAGTCGATGGCGTTGGACTTGTCTGGTCTCTTGGTGCCCTTGGCCCACTTGAAGCCGAGCACCTTTGGATGCTGTCTGAGCCACCAGTTGTCGGCCTTCTCACCAGCAAGTCTGGTACAGTGGATTCTGGATTGCTGTCCAGCACCCAAGCCAATAACCATACCGTTCTTGGCGTAACAGACGGAGTTGGACTGTGTGTACTTCAATGCAATTGTGGCCACTGTCAAGTCGATGATAGCCTGCTCTGTGAGGTCCTTGTTCTTGGAAACAATCTCCTTGAAAGTGGACTTGTTGATGATAGCATCGTTTCTCTTTTGCTGGAGGGTGATACCGTACACCTGTCTGGACTCAATGGAGTCTGGTGTGTAGTTAGGGTCGATCTGCAAGACACAGTACTTACCACCCTTCTTCTTCTTCAACAACTCAAGGGCCTCTGGCTCGTAACCTGGGGCAATGACACCATCGGAAACCTCCTTGGAGATGATCTGAGCAGTTGGCAAGTCAACAATGTTGGAAAGGGCGATCCAGTCGCCGAAAGAGGACATTCTGTCAGCACCTCTGGCTCTGGCGTAGGCGTTGGCCAATGGAGAAAGGTTCTCAATGTCCTGAACAAAGTAGAGCTGCTTCTCAGCATCTGTCAATGGCAAACCAACAGCGGCACCGGCTGGGGAAACGTGCTTGAAGGAGGCAGCAGCTGGCAAATTCAAAGAAGCAGAAAGCTCCTTGACCAATGGCCAAGAGTTCAAAGCGTCGAGCAAGTTGATGTAACCTGGGGAACCAGACAAAACCTTGAATGGAATCTCACCCAGTGGAACGTAAGCCTGGGCTGGCTTCTGGTGTGGGTTGGCACCGTAACGAAGTGGCAACTGGGACTTTCCTTCAGAGTACTGCTTTCTGAAGAAGTCGGAGATGGCAGCGTCGTAGTCGGCGGTGTGCTCAAAGGCCTTCAAGGCGAACTTGTTCTTAAGATCCTGAGAAATCTCTCCAGACTTGAGCTCCTTCAAAAACTCAGGGTAGTCCTGTGGGTCAGAGAGGATAGTAACTCTGGCGTGGTTCTTAGCAGCGGCTCTCAAGAGGGTGACACCACCAATGTCAATCTCCTCAACGGCCTCGGCAATGGTGACGCCGATCTTGGAGATGGTCTCCTTGAATGGGTACAAGTTGCAGACAACAAAGTCAACCTTCTCGATCTGCTGGTCCTTCAAGTCCTTCTCGTCGGACTCAAGGTTTCTGGCAAGGATACCACCGTGGACAGCTGGGTGCAAGGTCTTGACACGGCCACCAAGCATCTCTGGGGCATGTGTGATGGTGGAGACATCCTCGACAGGGAAACCAGCCTCACGGAGCATTCTGGAGGTACCACCGGAGGCGAGGATGCGGACATTGTTCTCAACAAGACCCTTAGCGAGGTCCAGGAGGCCAGTCTTGTCGTAGACGGAGAGAATGGCGGTCTTAGTGTAGGAAGCCATCGTGATTGATCCTTTGCAAAGGGAACGGTGTTTCAGACGCTTAAAAAGAGGAGCTTGGGCCTGGTACCTGGGGGAAGTGTCGGTGTGGGGGACAAGTGTTCACAGAGAGCTTGTTCCTGGAAGACAGCGATGCAAAAAGAGCAATTCCTCTGGTTAAAAGCCGGTTGCTGATGGCGTCTTGCACCAAATTAATCCAATTTTCTAGCCACACTGGAGTCAGTTGGCGCGCGATTGGCAATTTCGCGAACGGGCTCTTGACGCTCCCCGCCGGGCCGTGAAGAGCTGACTCTGAACAATGCCAATCAGCCATATTCGGGGATTTAGGCTGCTCTACAGTGTGTTTAAGCACTAAAACGGCGTTTTATTCAACAATGCAATGCTCCAATTGGCGGCGATTCACACTCTCACAACAGAACAAAGAGAGGCAAGAACATGCACTGCCCCATCAACCAGGCGGTCAACGAGAGTGCGCTTAAGAACGGTATCTCCACAAGGAAAGAGTGTTCTGTCTCTTCCAGGTGTGACGACGACCAGCCTTGGTGTTGTTGTATCTGTGGCCCTTGTTGAGACCTCTGGACTTCTTACCAGCAGCAGTAAGACCTCTGGCCTCACGGTGCTTGTGGACTGGCTTGGCGATCCAGTTGTATCTGGCGTCACGGGTGATAGCCTTGTGCTGTGGGTCGACGAGGATGACCTCAAAGTACTTGTAGGTGGAGTCCTGGTTAACCCAGTAGGAGTTCAAGACTCTCAAGTTAGCAGCACGGCGACCAACACGCTCCTCAGCGGTGGTTCTGAGGGACTTCTGGTACTTCAACTGAGAAACACCCTGGTTGGTTGGCTTACCGTAAGTAGCACCCTTTGGAACAGGTCTCTTTCTGTTACCACGTCTGACTCTGACACGGTAGATGACGAAGCCCTGCTTGGCCTTGTAACCGAGACGTCTGGCCTTGTCTGGACGAGATGGTCTGCTGGCACGGTGGATGACGTTCTTCTGTCTGTACTCCCAGACTCTGACTCTGAACAAGAATCTGTTGACATCAGACTGCTTCTTTCTCTGCAACTCTTCCAAGTACTTGTAGGCACCCATTTTGACTGTGGTTTGTTAGTATGTTGTTGTGATCTGGGGTTGAAGGAGGGCTGCTGAAGATGAAAAATTTTTGGTGTGGGAGCTCGCGAAAATTTCGGACAGGGCCAACATCGCGGGATCTTAGGGCTTTCGGGAGATCACGTGACTTGGGTGAAGCCCTAACCGCCGGCTCCGCTTTTCGTTTTTCAGGGATCCGCGAATTCCAGGAACACCGGCTCGGGGAAAGTTGGGGAGCCAAATGAGGCTCTAGCACTGGTACGGCAAGAAGGTGGAGTTCCAGATTTTTACACAATTGAGATGTGTATCTATAGCTCACAATTATCGAATTTGAAGGGAGTTCAACATTCTGGGAAGGAGCGCGGCGAGCATTCTCCTCCCAATCGCCCGCGAACCGGTCTTACAAGCCATACGTCATACAGCATCTCTGTGAACCAGCTTATGAGACTTGAGGCCAACGATTTCTGCCCAATCTATGATAAATTTACAATAGATCAGTATTAGTACCCTACATGAACTAACCAGGGCCTTATTAGGAAATTTGAGGTACTTCTGCCTAACAAATATTCCCAAATATGAGCTCTTCTCGCTCCGCTCCTCCTCATCTGTTCCTGCATCGTGACGCGCCGGCCCACCACAGGCTCACAAGGCACAAGCTGAGCTTCCCTAGAGCACCTTCTACCCTAGACAACCAAAGGAACGGATGCGGTGGTCATCAAAGCCTGTAATTTCTGAAGTCTGTCTCAAGGAGCTGTCGACTTGCGTTTCCTACTCCTCCCTAGCTCTTTCCATCATTCCCCAGGAGTCCAATCGGCTGGTCGACTCACGATCGGGATGATATTTAGAAGCCAAAAGAGCCGGCTTTTTCAAAGATACGAAGTTTATACAGATATATCATCAATTTGTATGACAAATCAGCTCCAATTAACTACTACTTGAAGACAGGTCCGCTATATTTGTTTCTCTATAGCGGCTCGTTCGCTTAAACGGCATGGCGTTCCTGCGTCCGACACGAAGCTTTGCCTAGCCACCCCCACACTCACGACTTCTTGAAGCGAAAAGAGAGCTGGGAACACAGCTAACAGTATTCAAGGCTTCAAAATAGTGTATATAGCTTCTACTTGTGAGCTGGCCTTCACCATGTTCCTGAAGCATCCGCCAAAGATGGCCCTGCTGTTCCTCGAGCGCTGACGTCGTGGGCCGTGGATTTTCCCCTGTAGCACATGCATCTTGCGTCAGGAGCAAAACCTGCCCTGAGCCCCTCGTTGTATAAAAGCACGAGGATCCCCTCCCCGACAACAACAGCCACAGACACGTTCTCCACACCACCACCACCACCACCACCTCTCACACCATGGCTATCGATACAGACTCTGCTGCCGGCCTCGTTGCCCTCGCCACCGACAACACGGCTTCCACATCGCTCGTCTCGGCAACAACAACACTGCCCACTGCCATTCTGCCCTCCACCGCCACCACAGTCTCCACAGACGACACCTCAGCCACAGCGACAACGGTGGTGTCCAGCTTCTACTCCAATCTCGAGCTGCTGACAGATACATCCAGTATCGCCATGCTCGCATCCTCTGAGGCCGCTGGATCTGTCAAGACCTCCGACGTTTCGGTCTCTGCCAACACATCGATCGACACAGATGCTGCCTCATCATCCACAACGGTCTCCCAGGACAAGGGCACATCTGGTGCTTCATCCCTCAGAGACCATACCAACTCTGGCCTGAACTGGAAGCTCAGAATCACGATCCCACTACTGCTGGCAATTCCACTTGTGCTCTGAACACATTCCAACCTTTGACCACTGCTCTCACGTTATTATGACCTCGTTTCTTTCACTTCTCTATCACAAGAACTGGTTCCTTTCACAACACACATCATTTTAATCACACCCAATACCCCTCATTTTCCATCGCAGCGAGCTCAGTTGTGTCACAACACCTCACTTGGTCACTGCCACCCATATCTCTGCAAAGCTCAAGACGGTCAGAGGTACTACAGGTCGATACAAGAGAGTCATTCTAAAAAGCTATCTCATTTGTTTTACTCCTCTAATAACAACATTCATAAAAGTAAACGTCACCGTTGTAGACTAATATCATGGTTGAGATGATATTCAAAATTCAAAGTGTCCATCGTCCAGCCGAACGATACGTCGCTATTCAGCACGGACCATCAACTGAATAATTCAACTAGAAGCGGCAGCTTGGAGTACAGCTATTAAGACCGTACTGAGTACTGAAGACTGTAACATTAATCGAAAGCGTTATAACCGTAAAGAAGAGATAACATTGAAACAAGTGAACTATATAACAAAACCCAAAACCGAAACTTATTTTGTTGTAGACCAAACAATGCAAGCGTCTGATGTAAACTTCAGGTAACATAGCACAAGAAGGTCTTGGACGATACCTGAAGGTCCATAAAAGTCATTAGAAGAATCATGAAATGCAAAGGCGTGTGTGTGTGTGAAAGAAGGATGTGAGCTTCTTACAAGCCGAACAAGATAGCTGGGGCAGCCATCATAGCACCCATGAAGACACCAGACTTCCAAGACAAGTTCAAGCCAGCGGCACCAGAGTCAGAAGAGGTGGTGGTGGTGTTGGAAGAGTTGGAAACGTTGGAGGCAGCGTAGACGACAGCGCCAGTTGGGACCAAAGAGAGAGTAGAGACCATTGTGAAGTATATGTGTTTGTGTGGAGGATGTGATTGAAGCTGTTGTTGAAGAACTGGTGTTCTGAAGCTGTGTGCAATGATGATGGGAAACAAGATGAGATGAGGAAGATGGGGGATCTGAAGGGGTTTTTATACTCGTGACGCGTCGCGAGATTTGGATCAGATTCGTTCTTAAAATAGAACGCGTCCCCACGTTGACGCACAATTACCCTTCCCCTTTTGGGAAATGAGCAAGCCCTTTCTGGCGAGAACGGCGGAACAGGAGTTGGCACAAGCCTCTGAAGATATTGATGAAGGCTGATTGATTGCGTCCCTAGTTGGACAGCAAAGGCGAAAAGGAGTCTCACGTGAATTGGCTACGAATCTAGGCGTCGCACTCCTGAAGTTATGGGAACCAGCGCAACTTGTACGCTCTTTTGCTTGGTCTTTTCGGTGATTCTTCGCCAACCTGTCAAAGCATCCTTCTCCTGCGTAGAGGACCCTTCTTGGCCTATTTTTATCCAAAGACAAAGGAAATGAACCCGCCACCTTGCGCCACACGAGCCAGATCTTATCCAAAGTCCTGATTAGGAAATTTGTAAACAAAGGGGTGATTTCAATTTTCGCGAATCAGCTCGCGCTTTCTCTCCTTGTGGGCCGTGGTGGAGTAGAGATCCGGTCTTTTTGTACAGAAAAACAGTTCATTGCGAGAAAAAAGGGATACGTTACCCTAATGGTATTCCATATGAATCGTTTTGTAAACACAGACATCCTTTCAAGCAGATTTGGACAGCATTTCGCTGAATAACGGTGTTCTACTCAGCCCCCCATAGAACGAAGGTGTCGCGAAAACTTCTGTGACTGTTCGCGCTTTCGGGAATTCGCAAATTGGTGTCTGGGTTTTCTCCACAACGCTGCGGACTGCTGGGCGCTCGCTCACTGAAAAAAAAATGGCGTTCACACTTAGACAGCATCAACACCAAAGCCTCTGGTTTCTTTCCCCATCCTTTAAACATCCTTTCTACAAAACAAGTCGAAATGGGAGGCGTTCGTGAAAAGAAAGTGGAGTACTTCTCCAAGCTCAGAGAGTTGCTCGAAGAGTACAAGTCTATCTTCGTCGTTGGTGTTGACAATGTCTCTTCCCAGCAGTTGCACGAGATCAGAAAGACCTTGAGAGGTAAGGCTGTTGTCCTCATGGGTAAGAACACCATGATCAGAAGAGCCATCAGAGGTTTCTTGTCTGACTTGCCAGAGTACGAGAAGCTCTTGCCATTCATCAGAGGTAACGTTGGTTTCATCTTCACCAACTCTGACTTGAAGGAGATCAGAGAGGTTGTCTTGGACAACAAGGTTGCTGCTCCAGCTCGTGCTGGTGCTGTTGCCCCAGAGGATGTTTGGGTCCAGGCCACTAACACTGGTATGGAGCCAGGTAAGACCTCCTTCTTCCAGGCTCTTGGTGTCCCAACCAAGATTACCAGAGGTACCATTGAGATTACCAACGACGTCAAGGTCGTTGAGGCCGGTTCCAAGGTTGGTCAGTCTGAGGCTTCCTTGCTTAACTTGCTTAACATCTCTCCATTCTCTTACGGTTTGACCATCGTTCAGGTTTACGACAACGGTCAGATCTTCCCATCTTCCATCCTCGACATCACCGACGATGAGTTGGTTGGCCACTTCGTTTCCGCCATCAACACCATCGCCTCTGTCTCTTTGGCTATCAGCTACCCAACTTTGCCATCTGTTGGTCACTCTGTTGTCAACTCTTACAAGGACTTGTTGGCCGTTGCTATTGCTTCCAAGTTTGTCTTCCCAGAGATTGAGGAGCTCGTTGACCGTATCGAGAACCCAGACAAGTACGCTTCTGCTGCTCCAGCTGCCGCTGCCGCTTCTGCTTCTTCTGAGGCTGCTGCTGAGGCTCCAGCTGAGGAGGACGAGGAGTCTGAGGACGATGACATGGGATTCGGTCTCTTCGACTAAGCTTATGATTATTAGTTAGTTCTAATGATTTGTTTGACTCTCTTCTTTTAAATGAATTGATTGTAGTTTATCTTCTAGGAGTCCACAGAAGGTGTTCTTAGAACATGAAGGAAGTTTGTTATCAGTGGCAGGGTCCTGGGCGAAGCGTGATCTCCGGCGCCCGCGCCACCGCCCAGAAATTTCGGCACTGCCCATATAAAAATGCTGGAGGACCGCCCTTTGGAATTCTGACGGTGATCCTCGGCAACCAGTAGCAGCAATGAGTGCTAAGAGCAAAGAGCCAACTGTTCCTTCAGGCTGGAAAGCTGTCTATGATGACAAGTAAGTCTGACTGAGTCTGCCGCGTTCTCCCCCGAGCAAAGTTACTAACTCCCCACAAGATACCAGACGTGGTTCTACGTCGACTTGAAGACAAAGAAGTCCCAATGGGAAGCGCCAGAGGGCACAAAGTTCTCTGATGAGAAGGAGGAGCCCCCAGCTTACAGCCCTCCATCTGGCGCCCCTTCGTCGAACAGAGCACAACAACAGCAGCAGCAGCAGCCCCAACAACAACAGAGATATCAACAAGGCTACCAGCAAATGCCACAGCAAGGGTACGCGCAACAGGGCTACTACCCACAGCAGGGATACCCTCCACAGGGTTACTACCAGCAATACCCTCCTCAGCAGCAGTACTACCAACAGCAGCAGCAACAGCAAGGCCGCCAGTCCCGTATGGGCGGTATGGGAGGCATGGGAATGGGTGCCGCGGGCCTTGGTGCCGGTTTGCTTGGTGGTGTTCTTCTCGCGGACATGATGACCCCTGATGTTGTCTACATGGACCCAGGAATGGGAGGAGGAGACTATGGTGGTGGCGACATGGGCGGTGGTGATTTCGGTGGCGGTGACTTTGGTGGCGACTTCTGATCCCAGAGAAGCACATGCCACGGGAAGAGTTATAGGGATCTTGGATATATGGTGTTTACTTGTTGAGCTTTTGCTTTATATACCTTTCATGGATGTATGTTCATATTAGACGTGTCGCTCAGCTCTGTTCCCTCGTCATCAAAATGGATCAATGTTAGTAGAGTTGATCGAATGTTGGAACGTTGAGAGGTGGCCGATAACCAGTTTTGCTTGCGAGTTGGACTAACTATTGCAGCACCTCAATCGATTAGACTGGTCTGATAGTGTTCTGTGTTCTGTAAAACGAAGAATAATGAATGTCACTGTGCCCACGGACAACCTGCTTCACGTTCATGCCACCTATCGATTTGGCAAGCTCGGGAAGGTCGGCACAACTCCATGAAGCGAGCAATATCCTGTGAAGATTAGACACACCGCTGGTCCGATTATTTGTCAGTAGTACCGGAATCCGCGGTGGACTATCAGTGGTGGACTATCGCTTGAACACAGGAGAGATCCAGGGCCCCCGCTAAAAGCGTGAGAAGTTGCTTTTGTCATACACGTATCCGGCGTTCGGAGCAGTTGGCCCGCAAACGCCGAATACGAAGGGCCGAGGCCGAAGTCCGAGTCTTCTTGTTGACGGCTGACGGGCCACTCGGCAACAACAATTTTTCATGTTTAAGAGGACAGCCGTTGCCACCCTTTTCAAGTGGCCTGTGTGGGATTAGAGATCAGATCCAGGAGCTCTCTGTTGTTTGCTCGCCCATGCTGTCTGTCCTCGGTCCCCTGCCACAGCCCCTCCACCCCCGCCGTGCCATGTCCAGACTCATCCCCAAGCTCAAGCTGCGCTCCTCCAGTACATCTGAACAGGGCTCCCAACATCATCACAAGAAGGGCCTCAAGCTCAAGACAGATCTCGATCCACCCAGCACGAGAGATCCCGCAAACGCAAATGGCCTGCCCGTCTCGAAGCCCCAGGTCAAGTCGCCCGGATGGGAGGTGCGCTACGATCCCGTGTTGGCGGTGTACTACTACATCAACACGACCACCAACGAGACTCAGTTCGACCATCCAGACGAGGTTGTGTCGCCACTTGCTTCACCAGATACAACGGAACACGCCGATAGACGCCTCTTCAAGACGGTGTCTCTGAAGAGAACACTCTCACCGCGTCTCTTTGGCGCCAGCCCCAGCTCACCCAAGAGCTCCAGGTTGGCCAGGGAGACAACCTACTCGCCAACACATCACGAAGACAACAACAAAAACAACAACAAGAAAACTGATGAGGAAGACGAGGATATCCAGGAGTTCAAGCGCCAGCTCGACCTCGAGATCCAGAACTACGAAGCCCAGCGCTTGGAAAGAAAATGATAATCACGTCTCTATTGCTATATTAACGACCCCGCTTACGACCCCTTTTGCACATAACCAAACTTTTTAATGAAATTTCTGAACGATTCAAGCCTTTCTCTTCTTCTGTGTAGACTTTGACGGCGTGGAGACGGCGGTAGCTGAGGATGTCGATGTCGATGTAGCCGAGTCGGCGGTGGCGGCGGCGGGCTGCTGTGCCTTCTCCTTCTGTTCCTCGGCGTCGGCGATGCTGTCGAGCTCATTGATGAACCACGTGAGGATTCCCCAGAGCAGAAGCGAGAGAACAAGCAGGTTGATGACGTGGATGGACTTTGTGAGGAAGGAGAACACGGTGAGGGACACCACGAGCACGGCGAAGGTGGCGTGTGTTGCGAGGACGAGCGTAGGCGTCGTGCCCGGCGTGAAGATGGACTGCCATAGCTCGGTGAAGAAGTTCAGCATTGTTACGGGTGGCTCGGCTGGTGTTGAGAGAGAAACAGAGAGGCACTGAGGGTGAGCACGAGGGTAAACTTTGAAGAGGCGATGACTTCTCGACTTCGGCGCCTCCAGTTTCGCGTCGCGATTTTGGCGTATCGGCTGGGTCAACAAGATCAACACCGCAAAGCTCCAGGTGGGCACTTCACTTGAGCAGCTGGACAGGTACTGGGTTCAACCGTCTGGAGATGTCTGGAAAGTTTGCACCAAAGGAGGCCGTCCAACTCGACGCGCCAAAGGACGACCCCTTCACCAGAGAGGAGCTCGCACAGTACGACGGTGAGTGACGCCTCAGTTTCCAGTTTCCCAGCTCAAGGGCGAGGGAATCGCCAGAAGCACAGCCAATCTGACACAGAAGCAGGAGTGACACGGCCAGAACGCTACATTGCCATCAGGGGCGTCGTGTTCGACGTGACGAAGAACACGGCGGCATACGGCCCAGGCACCAAGTACAGCGCCTTCGTGGGCAGAGACGCCAGCAGAGCCCTGGGCAAGTCCAGTCTCCAGCCAGAGGACACGGATCGCACGGTGAGCCATGACACCAGCGACTTCACCGACAGACAGCACCAGGTGCTCAACGACTGGTACACCTTCTTCGTCCAGCGGTGAGTGTGACGTCTTTGGCGCTATGCCTCTCTTTCTCTGCTGCCCTCGGCACTATACTAACACGAGCAACAGGTACAACATTGTGGGGCGAGTCACCGACGTGTGAGGCTCCGCTTGTCTTTGTGTAATCACAGCAGATTTATCACTTATCACCCAGCGTAGTATCAGCACGAGAAGTTCTCCATCTCCGTTCAAAGGGCCCTATTAATTAACTAGTGATGCTCGTCGGCTCGGCTCGCTGACGTTGTTCCGTGCTGGTTGAGCTGGGCCAGAATCGCAGGTGGGCGGGCCAAAAAAAAAGTAAAAAAAAAAAAAACGGATTTCACAGCTCGGCAGTTTGTTTTGATCGAAGCTCTGTCTCTCTTCTCTGTCTCTTTCTCTCTCTCCCCGGGGCCAGTCAACGAAGCCCTTCACAGCCAACAATGCACGCTGCGAAGGCCTACTCCAACAACGCGTCACTGCGGAACCAACTGCTCTCCAACGACGTGGGCAACATCGACGTGCGCCATGAAACACCCATCAACAGGCCGCTCTACCCACAGTATCCTCCCCAGCAACAACAACAGCAGTTCTACCAGCCGCCGCCAGCAGCATACGTCCAGCAGCAACCACAGGCTCCGAGATCTAGACGCTCCTCAGTCATAAGCAATGGCTCCAATTTCAATCTGCTACGGAAGATGAAGAAGGCCGGCGGCGGAGGAGGAGGCGGTGGAGATGATGACGATGACGATGACGGCAAGGACATCGTGATGGATCCGTCTGTCTCCACGATGTCGTTCGATGATCTCAGTTCTCTCAGAGACCGTGGTCGGTACGGAATGCAACAGGCCACCTTCGATACTGCTCCTATCATCCCAACGCTCCACACTCCCGGTACAAGACCTTTGTCTGGTGCTTCCAATGTTCAATACCGCAAACAGATGACTGCCATGAAGAAACAGGCGTATAACCAAGCAGGAAAGCTTGTGAAACACGGTGATCCGAGGGCCATGTCTCTTCAAACAATGGGAAATCCATATGGAGGGGCCCCAGACTCAAGATCGAACTCCTTCACCAACCAGCAGTTTATGCAGGGCCCACCACCAACAGGAGGCCCGGGATCGAGGGCAAATTCGCTGACACAGTACCCACCAAATAATCCTCGTGCATACTCTCTCACGACCAATCCATATCAGCAACAGCAGCAGCAGCAACCTATCCATCCTCAACAACGTATGATGAGTCCGGGCCCAGGCCCAAGGGGTCCTATGAGACCACAACAGAGACCACCTCCAAACGGATATCCACAGCATCCACCACCGCCAAGTGGACACAGGCTGTCAGTTCCAAATGTCTCTTCGCCTTTGAGTGGTGGTCCTGTCAATGTTGGTACTCAGCAGCCATTCCCACCAGCACAGAGGGCTCCTCAGCAGCACCCTGGCCAGCAGCCGTATTACCCACAACAGCATCAACCGCCACAACAACAGCAACCTCAAGTGCAACATCAGATGCCCATGCAACAGCAGCCCACACCTCCGCCATCACAGCCAATCCAGTCCAGCGGCCAGTCGATACAGCCTCAGGAAGAGGCTCTCGGTCAACCAGTTGAGCACGTGTCACAATCTGAAACTGAACCAAAGCAGGAGAGCAGTGACTACAGAATCGAAGAAGAGGAAGAACCAATCAGAAGTTGTCTTGATCCAAAGGCTTATTCGAATGGTGACCACAGTGCCAACCACCACTTCTTGGCTGAAAAGACAATCACCCCAGATGACAACACCACCGCTTCTTTCAACGATTCTTCACTGTTGCCTAATGGCGAGTCTACACCGTCTCCAGAGCACAACCAGAACCGTGCAGTTGAATCAACTGATGGTGATTCGCCTTCGAAGCTCCCACGCATCAAGGCACTTCCACGTCTGAACGTGCTGAGCATCAGAGATGATGATATTGATGAGAGTGACGACTTGAAGACTGCAAGAGTTTTGGAGCCAGTTGCAGAGAATGCCCCAACAAGCACATATCATCGCAGCAACACACCTCCTGGTGAGAGTTATTTTCAGAGTCCGGAAAAGTCTCCGGCAAGAAGACCATTGTCATCGATGTCATCGGCAAGGGGGTCACCACACAAGCACAACAAGAACGCAGTATCCATCTCTTCAATGAGCGAGTACTCCACAGTGAGTGAGACCCAACCAGATGCCAATGAGAACCAGAAGAAGTTGTACCAGCTGTCTCAGCAGTCAAATACCAACAATGACGTCTTTGTGACGGCTTCACAGTTCTCATTCATGGATCACAAGAAGAGACCGTCAATGGTGAGCAACTCCAGTGTCACTTCCACAGACCCTGACATCACACCAAAGGTGAATTCTCGTCGTTCTGTTGACGAGTCTTCTTTGAAATCGTCGAACTCCATTAAGGGATTTTTCAAGAACTTGTCTTTGAAGAAGAAGAAGGATGATGTTGTGTTTGAGCCAGTGACAAAACAGATCCCAATCAAGGAGCCAGAGTTGTTGAGTGATTCTACCATTGAGAGCTCGGTTGAGTCAAAACCAGTTACTTTGCAAGAATCATTTGTTCCACAGCAGAAGCAGCCAAAGCTAGAGTTGACGGTTGATCAATTGGGAATCATGGAGAAGAACACTTCGATTGTCAGAGAGTTGGATCTTGTTTCTCGTGAACTTGCCGCATCTATCCAGAGAGAGATTGCACTTGAGAACAAGACTGGCAACAACAACGGAGTTGCTGAAGGACATCTGTCCAAATCTCTTGAGGTCACACAGCTCTTGCAACAATTGAACGAAGAACGCAAGAAGAGATACATTGCTGAGGAACACGTTCTGCTGTTGGAAAATGGATCAAAACCATCTGCTCTTGAGTTGAGCTTTGAGAATGAGCGTCTCAAATCAGAGCTTGCTACGAGGGATGAATTGATCAACAAACAAACATCTGAGATTGAGCTGTTGCGGGGAGAAGTTCCCGAACTCAAGAGAAGGCTCGAGATGATGACTGAAAAGAACAAACAGCTGGAGAGTGAGGTCGTTCCAAAAATGAAGAATGAAATTGAGGTTTTGACAACAGAGAACAGAGAGATTGCAATATTGAAAGAGAAGGTGAAGATTTTGAAGAATGAAAAGGAACAGCTTGAAGGTGGAGAGTTCTCTTTTGTGCGCGATGATAGCGTGCAAAACTTCAGACCACCGTCCCACTCCGCTTCGTCAAAAAGACTCGCTTCATTCAACCTTATCAGTGTTGATGCTCCTTCCAGCTGAACTACGCTTTAATGAAACACTTGTATATGACTTGTTTTTGACCAAACAACTGCGTAGATGACCTTCCATGCATTCCGACTTCATAGTGATCGCGCCAGCTCAGGCCTACGCGCTAGTGCAGCTTCGACACCAAGAAAAAAAAAAAGATCGCATAGACGCCAGCCTCCCTCTTCTACTCCACAAACAATACCATTAACCGCCGCAATGAGCTTCAACAGAAAGAGAAGGTTCGGTATGTGATTCTTCATGTGATTCTGTCAATGTTTGTGAACTCGGAGAACTAACCGCCCGTCCAGGAAACGACGATTACAACCAACCGTACGAGAAGAGACACCGCTTGCCGCCCATCGTGGAGCTTGCGAAGACGCTCTGTGGCGACCTGAACACGCTTGGAGAGTCTATTAAAAGATATGTCGAGGATGTTGAGTTCATGTCTGTGCCAATCGAGACCAACTTTGAGAACGAGGCCACCTTCCGTGATGCGGTGTTGAAGACTTTCTACGCCATCACCACAGAACAGCCACACAAGATCTTGCACCTCGCTGGTCTCATCCAGGCGGTCCACTCAAAGAGTCAGCTGATTGGGAATATCATTGTGGAGTTCTTCCACCAGAAGGCACATGAGCTTCTCGCACTTGCCGTCAACAAGGAGGCTGAACCATCAGCTTCTGAGACGGGTCCATGGAACAGACTCAAGCTCATCTTGAGACTCTGGGCATCTTTGTCATACGTTATCGAGGATGAGAGCATCATTGCCATGTTCAAGCAATTCATGGATCTTGCCATTGATTTGCAGAAACAGACACCAGACAAGAGAAACCCATTGGCCGAGGCTATCTACTACAACACACTCACATCCGTTCCATACCTCTACCCATTCCACTCGCAAGAGAGCACGGCCATTGATGCAGGTGTCAGCTCTCTTTTGAACTTGGCAGAGCAGTTTACAATTGTTAATACTGACATCACCATCACTGGACCATTCTCAGAGCTCAGTAAGGATGTCCCATACACACCAAAGGAGCTTGTTACGTTGATCTTGCCTGCTTTGAAGACATACCTCGGCAGTGACGAGCAGAACCAGCTCTTCCCAGACTTGGAGCTCATGTTGCAGGGATTGATTATTCCTGTTGAGAAGATGAGCTTGCCACCTTTGGCTCTTCCAACAGTTGAGCAGTTGAAGGAATTCTCTGGTCTTGACACAGGTCTTGGAAGTGTCGATGGTATGTGGAGAACTCCAAGATTGACATTCGAGATTTACGTTCCAGTCGACGGCTTGCAGACAACACCATCAAGTGATACATACACTGGTCTCATCCTCAGAGATCTCATCACTGATGTCATTGAGGCTCTAGAGTTCAACAGAAAGGAAGTGGCCAGACAGATCATCACGATCGACTTGTTCTTCAAGCAGAGCTTGTTTGCGCCACCAGGATCCTCTATTGACAAGTTGAAGGCCACCGAGGAGGGATCTACTTTTAAGATTGAGGATGTTGCCATTGAGACTGTCTTGTCTCTCATCTACAAACTTCCAACTGCATCTCAACCATTTGTCTACTTCTACACAACTCTTGTGGAGGCATGTGCCAACGCATCACAGGCAATTGCTCCAGTCATGGGAAGAGCCATCCGTTTCTTCTACGCCCATCTTCACCACCTCGACTTCGAGCTCAGATTCAGATACCTTGATTGGCTTTCTGTTCAGTTGAGTAACTTCAACTTCACGTGGAAGTGGCGTGAATGGGAGAATGATTGCACCGTCTTTGAGAAGAGCGTCTATCATCCAAAGGGGGTGTTTGTGAAAAACTTGATCTCTAAGGAGTTGAGACTTGCCACACGTGAGAAGATCCAGAGCACATTGACTGAAAAGTTCTACCAGTTCTTGGACATCTCTTTGTTTAACACGGACGAGGTGAAGGCATACTACGAGGATTTGCTGCCTGGTATTGATCACCAGCTGGAATCCAAGTTCTTGTTCTTGAACGACAACGTGCCATTCAAGGCTACCGTTGAGAAGCTCATCGAGGCAATTCACAAGGACAACGATGAGCACGGTGCTGCTATCGAGGAGTTGAAGGCAAGCCTTTCTGAGTACGAGAATGCAGACAAACTGCTCATTTCCATCGTACTCCAAGTCATCGTCTTTGTTGGTAACAGATCCATCTCTCACGCTGGTAAGTACATTGCCAGCACATGCGAGGCATTGAGAAAGCTTGTTCGCACTGTCGACCAGTCTGGTGATAAGGAGATGGAGGCCGATGTCAAGGTCGGCAACGAGGAGCTGTGGGCCATTGATGCTGTGCTCCACTACTGGAACTCTGAGCCACAGAACGGATACTTGGTGCTTGATATTTTGGAGTCCTTTGACGTGATCTCTTGTGGAGCTATCGTGAAGCACTCGTTGGATGACTCTCGCAACTCCAACTTGGGTCTTGTCAACGTCTCTGCAACTGAGGCAATTCTCAGATCTTTGACCAAGAGAGTGTTCAGTGGTGCTGGCGCTGCAGAGCTCAACGATGCCTTCATCAGCGCAATTGACATCATGGCTACTACCCTCTCCAAGATCGGCTCTTCAGATGTGATTGCCATCCCAGGGTTGGAGGAGGAGGTCACAGAGGAGGTTGAGAACATCTGGAAGTACCACACCGTTCTTGGATTCATCAGAATGTTGTTGAGAAAGTTCTCTGATGAGTACGTTGGTATGAGCCAGTCCATCTCTGCTTATGCCAAGGATAAGATCACCCACGAGAACACCTCTCAGATCATCTCGACCTGGATCGAGGAGCTCGCATCCTTGTGAGCTATGTGCTACGACTAATTTTCACAAAAGGAATATCATAATTCATTGAACTCATTAATAAAGAACGTAGAGATGGACGTAACGTACTGCGGATCTGGTATCGACGTTGTAGCATCCTCAGCTGAACGGGAAGCTCATGTAGGAGTACTCAAAGACCATGTCTTGCCTGTGCGCCATACTTGCTTCTCTCGTGGTGAAACATCTTTTCAATCTTGTTGTTCTTGTAATAGAACTCGTAGAGAAGATAGGCACCGCTGCCGAATAGCGTAGCCATACCGAGCATGTATCCGGAGAATTGTCTGAGGTTTCCCCTGCTGGCGGTGGAGGCGACCTGTTTGTTGAGTCTGGTCATGGAGGCCTGGAGAGCTCTGGCTGTAGTTGTGGAGACCATTGTTGTGTGAGAAGTGCGAAGATGACGATGTGTGATGATGGGGAGGGGCAAGGATGGTATCATGGAATGGCGGGAGGGGTGGACTTTATACGCCAGCACCAGGTCCCTGGAGAAGCCGAAGTTATGTCATGGTCAGCAGAGACAGCCTGGCAGAAGCTGTTCGAAGTCAGTCGATCACGGCAAGTGTGGGCCGACCAGGAGCTGTGACGGGGCAAGTTTGCGGAGAGTTTGTGGGGCCACCATCTCGAACCTTCGCGACGAACAGCATCATGAGATTTTTTCCCCAGCACCGTCGGCCAGCTTCGGGATGGTGCCAGCGCTGGAGAACAACACAACGCTCAAGTGGGCCAATCACAGCGTGTCCGTTTGTGATGCGCTGGGTGCTGCTCGTGCTTGTCTGGTACACTTTTTGGCTTCAGGCGGGCGCGCGGTCCCGGCTTTGGCCTTGTGCCTGGCCTCCGCTCTCCGTGGCTCCATCATGATGAGCTAGCTCCCCCACGCCTGCAAGCTTTTACACCAGACGTCCACATCAACCTTCTCTCAACGGAGTCTGCGGCTCGCAAGAACAACAGTGCGCGGGTCTAAAGGCACGAGAATACAGATATCAAGTGTGTGTATGTGCATGCGGCCAATAAATACATCACTCGTCCTCAGGGACAAGCACGTCCTTCTCCTCCAGCAGTTGGGTCAGCTCGCCCGTCTGCGCCATCGACGTGACAATGTCGCAGCCACCGACAAACTCCTTGTCGACGTAGAGCTGTGGGATGGTTGGCCAGTCGCTGAACTCCTTGATGCCGTCACGCAGCTCCTGGTCCTCCAGCACGTTGTAGGCAGCGAACTTCTCTGGATCAACACCAACCTGGCCCAGCAGATTTATCGTGGCTCTGGAGAAGCCGCACATTGGCTGTTCTGGGGTGCCTTTCATGAAGAGCACCACAGGAGCAGACTCGACGGCCTTCTCGATGGCCTCCCTTGTCTCTGAGCTCAGCAGCCTTGTGAAGCCGCTGTATCTGATGAAAGCTGGGGTACGCGAGGTCTTGCGGGTGAAGTTAGTAATCTGGCTCGTGAGGAAAAGCGGCGAGGAGCAGCCTGCGCAGAGGCGGATCAGGGCCCACTAAGAGAGGATCAAGACACATACAAGTCTCACTGACTGGGCAGCGAAGTGTCTGAGCATGTCTGTGTGGTGTTGACGGCGTGTGGAGGCGGTGAGTGGTCAGCCTAGAAGAGCTCCAATTCAATTGGCCAAACAAATTTCGCTGAGCCGGTGGCCGCGCCAAAACCGAAACCGAAACCGAAGCTCGAGAGGGACGAGGGACGAGGGCACCGGCGGCATCGGTCAGTTGTGGGGGAGTGTGGCCCCAGTTCTCTCTACTGGGCTCTGCTTCTTTCCCACTGATTCCATCATCCATGACCTTCCACGACCTTCCATGGGCCTTCCTCCGCTCTGCCGCCGGACGAAGAAGCTCTTGCCACCCAGCAAACACCTGCACACCACCGGCCTACGTCATCGGCCGCGCCAGTCGACTCAGGAAAAAATTGTGATGAGAGGCGATGAATTCCCGCAAGCCAAACACGGCCTGAGCGCGTCCAACAGCCCCCGAGAGCCCTGTAAAGCCCACGAGAACACTCCCTCAACACCGTCTGTCCAGCCCGTCACTGCCCCCACTGGCTCCCACCGGCACTCCAGCCCGCGCCGCATTCTCTCAGCACCCCAGCACACGCTAGCCGCCAAACCGCCAAACCGCCAGGAACAGCATGCCACAGCCAATCCTGAACAAGCTCCAGCAGCCTCTGCCCCAGAAGCTCGTCTCGCCCCTCAGCGATGACAAGCCGATGTCGCCCAGCTCCTCAGAGCTCAACGCCGTTAAGTTCTCCGTGCCAACACAGGTGGAGAAGCCCCACAGAGGCTCCATCAGCGCCAAACCCTCCTCCGTCCAGATCAGCCACATGCTGCCTACCACGGAACCCTCCATCCAGCCAAGGGACGCCGTCTCCGTCCAGTCCTCCAGACAGAACTCGGCTACGAACTCTGACTTTATCCAGCTCGTCCCAAGAAGAAGCCCCTCGCCAGCAGAGCTCCCCCAGAAGAAGGCCACCAAGGCAGTCATTGGAACGCCCAACACCACTGTTCCCTTCTCAGAGTTCTTCCAGAAGCAGGACGACGAGAAAGTACACATCTTGATCGGCGCTACGGGCTCGGTTGCAACCATCAAAGTGCCATTGATTATTGACAAGCTTTATAAGATCTTTGGTTCAAACAAGGTGTCCATCCAGCTCGTGGTGACCAAGTGTGCCGAGCATTTTTTGAAGGGCTTGAAGATCTCCACCGACGTCAAGATTTGGAGAGATGATGAGGAGTGGTTTGGATACAAGAAGACTGGAGATGCCATTCTCCACCAGGAGCTCCGCAAGTGGGCAGATATCTTGCTCATCAGTCCATTGAGTGCCAATACATTGGCCAAAATTTCAAACGGTATCTGTGATAACCTCTTGACTGCCATTGTCAGAAGTTGGAACCCACAGTACCCTATGCTTGTCGCACCAGCTATGAACACATTCATGTACACACACCCAGTTACGAAAAAGCATTTGAACTTCCTCAAGGAGGAGTGCCCATGGATCGAGGTGTTGAAGCCTGTTGAGAAGGTTTTGGTGTGTGGAGATATTGGAATGGGTGGTATGCGTGAGTGGAGTGATATTGTCGAGATTGTCGTCAAGAAGTTGAAGGGTTTACAAGATCGTCTTGAAGAAGAGGAGGAAGATGCAGATGAAGAAGGCGATGATGATGATGATGACGAAGACGACGATGATGAAGACGATGAAGATGATGATGAAGACGAAGACGACGACGACGACGATGATGATATCCACGATGATGACAATGACGACAATAATGACAATGGTAAGAACGAGTGAATTATCTTGTGCTATCGACCCCCACCACAACCACAACCCAAATCTGCATAATCTCCTACTCTCTTGATCCATGGCTCATTTAATAATACCCAACTTTTGAATTCATGACATTAAGCTAATTTAAGTATACGAGATTCATCTATTACATTGCTATCTCCGCGCCGTAGTTGTAGATAGTCAGCAACATGCACTAATGCGATCAATCTCAAAACCATCCGTCATAATCATCAGATCGTAAGTATCCATCGATATCCTTCATGAGTCCAACCCAATGGCTGGCACTTGGCGCCACCTCATCCTCTTCGAACCAGGCCAAGTGTGGGGACTTGAAATCGAATCTCAGGTGATTGTTCATCTCATCCAGTCTGAATGGTTTGATCAGGCTCAAATAGTTCGTCAGACTGATCACATCGTTCAAGAGCTTTGAAAGTCTAGATACAAGGTCCTTGTTCATCTGAAGTGAGTTGATAATAACCTTGTTGACGTTCAAGAGCTTGATGGATTGCTTGAACATGAGTGGAAGGTATGGAGAAACAAGCATGTTGGTGTCGATGGAGTTTGTGTAGTTCTTGACGGAGGAAAGTAGAGCCCCTTGCACACTCAAGTTTTTCTTCACAATTCTTGAGCACTTCAGTTGGAAGTCAAAGAGTGCCTCTTCATCCATGGCTGGTTCTTTGATCAGCTCATCCAAAAATGACATGAGCTCATACTTGCACGTTATCACATCCCAGAAGCTGCAAGTGAGTCCGTCTTGATCAACTTCTCGCACCAAGGCAGAGGACTTGGGACACGTCACTGTTTGGAATGGCTTGGTGTAATCCTTGGAATATGAAAGTTGTGTCAGCATCAGTCCAAGCTTCATGTTGTTCTTTGTGAGCTCAAAGTTTGCAAAGTTCGGGAAGAGAGCGTCAACAGTGGATATCTCGGGGTTCACGTTCATGCATTTTGGAATACCAAAGGAAATGGACTGCAGCGTGTCCAAAATGGAGAGCTGCACATAAAGTCTCTTCACCAATGAGTTATAGTCATCGTAGTTGTTGTTGGTAACCACGTGGCTCTTGTCCCAAAACAGTTTGAAGAACTTTCTCTTGTTGAAGACTGCCACCGTGGAATGGAGGTTGACGTCAGCTTCAAGACCCAGTAGCGTCAAGGTGTAGCACAGCATGATCAGAGAAGCTGCGATTAGAATGATGACGTTTTGCGAGTACAAGTTCGTTGATGAGTGTACTTTGGCAAAGATACGGAAGAGGCTGGAGAACAGATTGTAGATGTCATCGTTCCTCGAAGAAGATCTGGATGCCGCAGCAACGAGTGCTTCAAGAGACAGGTAGAACGTATGGGTGATTGCACCGTTCGTATCTGACACTTCTGGGCTCGATGCCGGTGGGATTGCGAGAAGGTTGGAAAGAGACTGCTTGTTCAGCGGGAGGATGGGGAATGACGGATGGATGAATTGGTAGTACAGTTCAACGAGCTGTGGGTCCAAGGTGAGCTTCTTCGTGAATCCTTGGTTCAGGCTTCTCAAAGAGTTTATCGACAAGGAAGGACTCACAGGGACTTGCAAGTTGCTTGAGTTCGAACGGCTGCGTCTGTGAGAAGCTGCGTCATCATCCGAGTCCGAGATGACAGACGACTCGTAGGCTCTGTATCCGCCACCAGTTGTGGAGGAGGAGTTCACTGAGTCAATGGATCCCCTGCGCTCAAACGATCCTTGGTAAGGCACCTTCCAGAACATTCCCTGTGGGACAGTGTTGTCGCCAAACACGATGGAACTGCGGGGCGAATCTGGCTGGGACTGATCGGCGGGACGAGTTAGCGACGTGAGGGGTGGGAGCACGATGTTTTGTTGCTGGAAGCTCGGTGCTCTCGACCTCTCTGCCATGGCATCACTTACCGGGTCGCTGCGGGCGAATCCCTTGGTGGGGCCTCTTTTGAGCGGGACTCTTTCGAAGGAGCAGGTGTCCTTGTTCTTGGAGCAGTTCGAGCACGGTCTGAGCACGGTGTTGGCGGTGGTGCTGAACGTGGCGTCGCACCGCACCTTCTTCCTGCGGCACTCGTCACAGGCCCGAGAGACCTTCGAGCGTTTGCGCTGGTGCTGGGCCTGCTGTTGCTCCTGGTTCTGGTGCTGGGCCTGCTGCCTGTCGTCGTCGTCCGCGGGCAGTGGGGGGCGCTGCTCGGATTGCGTGGGGGCCTGTTGTGGCGGGTCTGAGACTGTGGAGGCCAGCATGTGAGCGATGGAGGACATGGCGCCGGGCTCACAGAGTCGAACTTGGGAATGGGGCCTGTTTGCCGGTGCTTGTTGGCGTTGAGCGTGGGGACTACGGAGGCTTTTTTATGTACGGGGCCGGGGTGTTCGCGGAGAAGTGGCTAGTGCTGTGGCGGTGCTGCATGTGTATTGTGGCGGTGCACCAGCCTCATGGATCATGGTGAACCATATTTGATCATGGATCTGCATGGAGGCCTGCGCTCAAAAGGCAGCCCATAGCCCTCGTCCCATGGCAACCGGTTGACGATGCCGACATTGTCAGTCTGAACTACCAAGCACGCGTCGTTCCGGAAGATCTCCTCGTAGAAGATGTCATACTAGATGCCATCGACCTGCAAATTATGCTTGTCCCTGCCTGGTGTCGATGAAGAGATACGGCAGCTGATGTCAATACCAGCTAAGCTCAAGAAATGACTGGACCACCGTCCACGGTTCCCACTGCTGATCAGATGATCTACCGGGATTATAATGCTCACTAAATGAGTCTAATGGCATTAATTGATCTTGGGCTTCGTCGGGTATCACTCTCCTGTCGGAGAACTCCACCGCCGTGTCCTGCTCTTCGTCAGAGATGCTTGAACACCTGCCATCAGGGCAGTAACAGTGAACCGCACACATTGCAGCCGGTGAAATGTTACGACTCGATGCATATCTCATTGCTCCAAACCAATGGCGGCTTCTGTAAGGCACGTTCTCACATAAGACCTTGAGGACCCCGAATATTGGGGAACATTCCTCGTGCTGTGTTAACTCACCCATAATATACCTCTTGAACAGCGGGCCTGTATCATGGCACACCAAGGAGAAAAATCTCGGCTCGTCTTTAGACTCATCATATGATCGGGTGATTTGCCTCATGGATATGCTGGAATAAAGCCCCAGGGAGCGATACAGACTACCATGAACCAGTCCCAACGATCCCCATCTTTTTTTGGAGGTCCAGCAGATCAGGGGCCATGAATGTTCTCCACGACCAACTCTGGCCAACGGTGGCAGTCCCCGCTGAAATTCCATAGCACACGAGCACTTTAGGTAAATCGCTCCGGCAATTGATTGCGGCCATATTGGATAGTCAAAATCGCGTCTGATCCGCACGCTGCTGGACAAAGAGTAAAAAAGTCTCCAACCCCCTCCAGATACATTCAGAACTCTCACCGGCCCCGTCCAAAGGAAGTCTTGAAAGAGTGATGTGAACTTTGGAAACTCAGCGCCAGTGTCGTTATCTGTGGGCTCACCGTCTTCCTCCTGCAGACAGCTGCTGGAGTTGCTGTGATAATCAAGAGCCTTTTGATGGTCGGGGGCTTGACAGAATCGTATGTGGGAGCGCATGGAGCACATCGCAGTAAACTCCAGAACTTCAATACTCCGCGCACCGCTCGAGTTGAATATGGTTGGTAGAACCGTTCCCTCGTACACAATATGAAGATTGTGGAATTTGTACCAGGTACTGCCAAATTTCACTCCCGAGATGAGAGGCTTGGCTGAGGAAATACCAAAGACGACTGTCAGGGTTTTAAGATATGGGAATTCCACATCCTTGAGTGAATCCACATATTCGACCCTCAATGATCTCACACTTTTGTCTTGTGACACCTGTGGTAGGGTATGATGTGTGTCCTTGTTGATGATCACATCAGCTTTAAAACAAGGCCCCACATCAACAGCAGCATCGGTCGTGGAGAGAAGATGCTTGAGATGGACAATGAGGGGGTGACCAGGATATATGGTGATCAACATTACACGGCACATGTAGTTGAGTCTCTTCCAGAAAGCAGATTCTTGGATTGTCCTTGGAGGATATAAAGTTTCTCGCTGCACTTCAAAGTGGCCTTCTGGGTCGGTGACTTCGACGAGTTCAAGCCTGCTGTTCCGTGGGAAAGTCTCCAACTTATGGAAGGGCAGACAGAGCAGTCCTGGGGCGGTGTACATCCTTGGCTTGCAGTGATAGTCATCGGTGAAGAGAACAAACGTCTCGCAGAGTTCGGGAAAGGCATGCAGCAATGAATTGAGTGAGTATGGGTCGAGAGCATCGATGATCGGGTGGAGAAGCTCTGCGGGAAGCGTCAGAACGGTGGGCAAACTCATGATAGGGATGTTCCTGGAGACTGTGAGCCAGAAGTGAATGGGGGATATAATGGCTGTGGGACAGATTTATTTGTTTGTGAGCTTTATGAGCTCTTAGGCTGAGCAGAAAAGAATGAATTTCACTCCCTACTTTTCATTCAGCACGCTATATCAAACTGATCTATAGACCAGAGAACAGAATGAATGTACACGTGTAAAAAAAAAAAAAAAAAATGTGCCGACGCGTGATGATTGATCGCGCTTTTTCGCGAATTGTCAGAGAAAGATCACCCGGACACCACGGACCGCTCGCCCCGGAATCTAGATCTTGGCCAGATTCCCAGCTTGTTCACCAAAGTTGCCACTGAGTTCTCTTCTCCTGTGTTTGATCTCCCGCTTGAGTCGCCAGCGGCCGCCGGCCAACCTCCACAGTCAGCAGTCCCGGCCACTGGTCACTTGACACTTGCTACGGCGGTGGACACGTCTCTCGCAGTGCAGTCAAAGCCAGCATCAGCGCAAGCTCCTCCATCCTCATGGCGGCGAACACTCCCTCTCCCCCTACGGGGAACTCCCCATCAGACCAAGGTTCCGCATCAGCCTCCACACTCAGACTCTCCTACCGCAAGTGGTTCAGGGGTGGCTCCAGTGGAGATGATCATGTCTTCATGCGGCATGCCAGGCAAGGAGGTCGGACTGGCCCTGAAGAGCCCAGCGGTCTACACAAGAATAATGTATTTCATGTGACATGAGGGAGGAAGAACTCATGGGTCTCTGTAATTGCTTTATTGTATATAACGTCAGGTATGCTGGTGCAATGCATCATGAGGGACGTTCGATGATCCAGACGTCGACGTTGAGCTGAGCCGGTTAATCTAGATCCGCTCAGCTAGTGCACTAGCTTATTTATTTAGTGCAGCTACTAGTATGATATGTCATGTAGATGATTACTAGCTCTCATAATATAGATTAATCATGTACTATTTGCGCCAGCGCTCATGATCATGATTATAATTAGTACTACAGCAGGCGCAGATCATCATGACGTTAAACAATTCATGGACGTGCAGTACGTGTAGTAGCTATTAATAATGTACTGGGAGCCTGTGTTAATTTGGCGACGTTATTCTAATTGATTAATGGATCAATCTCATGCAGCACTCATCTAAAATCCTAGAGCATTAATCGTGTTAGCTCAATGTTCGTACTTGGGAGCATATTCATCAACAGCAGCAGTGTTTTCAACGGCCTCGTTGTAGGAAGGAACATCGGAAACAGGTGTCAATCTCCTCGATGGTTGGCGGTTGAAGTAATCCTCATCGGCTTGGTGCAAGTCAGTGAAGACCATTTTGTCAAAGACGTGCTCCTCGTAGTTGGGTGGTGCAGAGTTCTCATTGTGTGTAATGTCTGTTGGGTTCCTTACAATTACTCCAGAGTCATCGAAGAGCTTTTCCTCTTCCTTTCTGAAATGTATCTTGCCATGTTTGTCCAAGACAATTGTGCGTCCTGTCATGTCAACATTTGGAGAGATGAACAAAGTGATAGGCAAGTTGGCCCGCAGCTCACTGATGTGACCACTGGAGTTGATGAGATTGATCTGGAGCTTGAGCTTGTGGCGTACTTTGATCATGTCATCCTTGAAATCACAATCCTGTGTGACCTTCTTCAAATTCGATGGCACCTTGATGAAAGAGTCGATGGAGATCTTGTCATCAAGCAGTGTGTCTTCCATCTGGGCCATGGTGCAGTCCAAAACAGTCTGTTCATCGTCATAAACTTCTCCCATAGCACCTTTAAAAGCATAGTACTGGATCAATTGGGCTCTGATTCGGCCAAGCTTCATACCTTTGCACAGAGGCACCAGTAGGATGTTGATCGGTGTGACACCACCAATGGGAACGGCTCTTGATGGGATGCTCACCTCATACTGGACCTTGTTAGGCCAGCTCTTGCCAATAGAGATGGTTTCAGAAAGAGACAAGTTGTCACTGGATAGAGTTCTCAAAATCCTGAAATAGCGGTACTTGGCCCAAGGAGACTTGAACGAGCCTCGATCGATCAACGCTTCAAACTTGTAGAGGATGGACCCCGCCAGCAATCCCTCGACTGTCTCTGGAACGTCTCCTGGGAGAATGCATTTGAATGGTAGCTCATAGTTTCCACCTGGGAGTATGAATGATGTACCGTTCGGTGTCGAGACGTTGTGGAATGGCGTCCCAGATATGCCTCTCTCCGGGAGCTGCAGTGACATTGGCGTGTTGGTTCTGATGAGTCTTCTCGCTGCTATCGAGGCCTGGGAAGGGTCAACAGAGGGTGCTGTCGCTCCAGTCTGTGGTGGAGTCGGGATAGTGTCGCTTGTTGTACCCTTGACGATGATGCCATCTGGGCTTAGAAGAAGGTTGTCCCAAGCAACATCAAACACGATGCATTCTTCTTTGACCGGGTTAGAGACTGTGGTGTTCTGTTGGGAGAGAACCTCTAAGAAGTCGAGTTTGTATCGTCCTGTGAGCCTCAAGCTGATCTTCTTGACCGTGACCTCGGCGGGCAAAGAGAAGACGATGTCTCCGGAGACGATGACTGAGGGTGAATCGTAGTGCGATCCTCTGATTAGAACGAGGTTTTTGTAGGTGGACTTGATGCGGATGTCAAAGAACGTCGGCTGTACTGATGAAGACGTCTTTCCAAGACCAAACATGGTGCCATGGTACTCCGTTGTTTGTTGTGGTTCTGGCTCGTGCTGCTGGCTGTTTTCCGCCGGCTCAAAAAGGTTTGCGCGACGAGCTGGTTGCCGAGATGTCTGGATGCGCACTTTGTCGGAGGATGCGATTGGCTGCTGGTGCCTAGCCTGTGGTGGCTGGTGAGAGCTGGTTTCCACTGTCTGGTGTCAGAAGAATCTCTCTCTCTCTCTGGGCCTCGGGACCCCCGGCAGCACGCGCTCTGAGCGTTGAACATGTTCTCTTCTCCACTCTTCCCCGGAAACAAACTCGCCCAAATCGCCCGGATGTTTCAACCCCCCGGCCGGCGCATTCTTCCCCCGAGAAGCTGTTGGGCACAACGGCCGAACCCCGCGTTGAAAAAGAGGCCGATTTCTTCACATCTCCATCCTTCGCTACTGTGCTCTCTATTCCAGATTCCATAGCCTAAGCCAGCAACACACATTCACAATGTCCGCTCCAAAGCTTCTCCAGGGGAAGACGGCCGCAATCACAGGCGCTGCTACAGGCATCGGCAGAGCCATTGCCATCGAGTACTACAAGCAAGGAGCCAACGTGGCCATCAACCATCTCGAGGGCCAGGACGCCGAGGTTGAGTCACTGAGAAAAGAGATACCGACTCTTCTTGCTGTTCCTGGTGATATTTCCAGGCCGGAGACCAGCGAAGAGTTTGTTTCCAAGATCGTTGAACACTTTGGCCAACTCGACATCTTCGTCTCCAACGCCGGCATCTGTCAGTTCTCCAAGTTCCTTGATATCTCTCCAGATCTGTACAGACGACACATGAGCATCAACCTCGATGGCGCCTTCTACTCTACACAAGCTGCCGGCAAACAGATGAAGAAGCAAGGCAATGGAGGCTCCATTATCGGCGTGAGCTCTATCAGTGCTTTGGTTGGTGGTGGTGAGCAGGTCCACTACTGTCCAACGAAGGCCGGAATTCTCAGTCTTATGCAGTCAGAGGCAGTTGCATTGGGAGAGTATGGCATCAGGTGCAATGCATTGCTTCCAGGAACAATCCGTACACAGCTCAACGACAAGGATTTGGCGGACGAGACAAAGAAGACTTACATGGAGGGTCGTATTCCATTGGGAAGACTTGGACAGCCACATGATATGGCAGGCCCCGCTGTGTTCTTGGCCAGTGACCTTTCTCAGTATGTTACTGGAGCTCAACTGTTGGTTGATGGAGGCGCATTTGTTAACTTCCAGTAATGACGAATGCCTTTGTGGAGTGCCCACACGTTATGATCTTAGCTGACGCAAGGTCCCGGATTGCCAACAAGTCAGTGCAGGCGTGTATATAAATACATGATAATAAATACAAACATTGGAATACAGATTGCTGTAGCTCAGTAAGTGGCTCTGAGTCTCTTGATCAGGTGCTCTCCAGCGGTGATTGGCTCATACTTCTTTGGAATTTGTTCAGAGTACGTTCCTTCCAAAGCATCAACGATAGTGTCGGAGTTTGCTGAAACAAAGAATGGGATAGAAAAGCGCTCCTTGCTGATACCTGTTTGAGAGTCCACTGGTGGAGCTTTGACTGTGTGCATCGTGGACTTCAACATGTCATTGGACCATCTCTCCAAGCAATCGGCGGTATTGACAACAAGTGAAGCCTGGATAAAAGGCACAGGGATGAATGTTCCCCTATTGTATGGATCTTCAACTTCTAGTCCTCCAACTGCATCTTGTAGAAGAAGTGTCATTGTACCGTAGTCTGTGTGTGGTGAAATTCTCTGGGTCTTTCCAGTTTTGAGATCGCTCTCATTCGTTGGCGGATAATGGAGAAACCTGAGCACGCTCTCCTTATCACTGTGGTTCTTCAGCAGGAAGTCCTCATCAAGTTCAAGTCCTAGGGCAATGGCCTGCAGGAAATAGCCAGCAGTTGTAGTGCAGAGGTCGTAGTAGTGCAATGCGAACTCCTTGAAACCAGGGATGTCAGATTCATCTGGCCAGAAGTTACACCACTCCTTATGTGCCTCGTCGCCAACATCAAACGACTCTTTGATATCAACCACCTCTCTCAACTTCTGCGTCACTTCTTCTCCGAGGTCGGCTTCCATGACTTTCTCCTTGCCGATTGGTGAGTAGCCTCTCTCGTGTGCACCATCTTCAGGCATCGGGCATTTCATCTTCTGCTCTTCGGTCATTTCAAAGAACTTCTTGGACCATTGGAAGGCCTTGTCTTGCTCCTCCTGTGGGATCCCATGGTTGATGACATACATGAAGCCGTACTCCTTCATCACGGTCACCATTGCCCTGCCTGCATGGATTTTGCCCTCCTTGGTGCCGTTGAAGAACGGCTCAAAGTCGACGATGGGGACTGACTTGGGCTGTGGGGTGGTCATGTCGGACTTGTGAAGGGCGAATATCCCGTTCAAGGATTGTCTGCGCTTGTGAGAGTTGATGCTGGATAAAGACGAGAAATTGAACAATCGATTCTTTCGTAGCTGCTTATCGGATTGTTGGAATCCCGCGAGCTGAAGAAGAGCAGTCGCGACTCGCGGGCCTACGCTGCAGTGCCGCGGGCCGCGGGACGTCTTTGTGGGCTTCTCCGTCACTCTCTACATCTCTGCCTCATTTATAGTCATGGTCATTAATTAAAAACGCAAATTCTCGATTCAAACTTTTGGTGGCTCTGGCGCACAATCGTTTCATGGAGAACTGCTTCTCGTCACTGCCGCTGTAGCCTTTTCATCAGAAACAACACTAACAGTATCGTTCTCGTGTTCCTCGTAATGTGTCATCTTGCCCTCCTCAACGGAAGATAAAATCTCTTCATCGGACAGACCAAAGTGAATGTTTCCATGTCTGTTCTCTGGCCCAACAAAAGCGGTGATCAACACGGCCCCGAACACACAGCCAACAAAGATGGCCATAACCTTGGAGTAGTTGTACACGCCTTCCCTGACCGATCCATCGTCGTTGTAGAGCGGGAATCTTTCGCCAATCGTACTCTCAATTGTCGAGGAAGCAGATGACGCCAGGTTTCCAAGCTGGTAAGCCAAACCAACAACAAAAGCTCTGAATTCTGGAGGTGCAAGTTCTGAGAGGTGGATCGGAGCAACTCCCCAGGCCGCTTGGACAAAGAACTGGAGGAAGAAAGCACCGGCATTGATACCGTTACCGCGTGCAAACGCCCATGGGTAGATCATAGCTCCACCTCCAACGCAGAAGATCATGATAGAGAAACGTCTTCCAAGGAACCCGGAAAGGTAACCTCCAGTGAGTCCTCCAGCAAGGGCACCAAGGTTGGCAACTGAGTTCGTGACTGTGGAACGATCAGAACCAAAGCCCAGCTGAGTGGTGAGCATTGTTGGATAGAGGTCCTGTGATCCGTGTGACATAAAGTTCATAGTTCCTGTAAGAACAACAAGGTATGACATCTTCAACCATTGCTGTTGGAGTGCCTTCTTTCCATCTTGGAAGAATGAGCCTTCTTGGCGATCCATGTGCTCCTTCTGCTTGAGGTACTCTTCAGTCTCAGGAAGACATGCTCTCCAGATCATAAAGAGAACAGGAGGACCAGCGGAGAACCAGAAGATGGCCCTCCACCCGTGTGAAGAGTTGTCGACAATGGCTCTCTGAAAAACGACAACAAGCAGGTATCCAAACGCATATCCCTGTTGGAAAAGACCTGAGAGGAACGATCTTGCTTCAATAGGAGCGCTCTCAAGTGAGGTGGAACAAGCAAGGCCATACATGGAGCCCATGAAGATACCAAACAACGCTCTCACTCCCAAAAATGCTTCAAAAGTGTTGACAAAGCCTGTACCGATCTGAATCACGACCAAACACGACAAGTTGATGATAAGAGGCCACTTTCTCCCATATCTGTCTCCAAAGTAGCCAAAAATGATGGCACCGACTGATCTGAGCATCAACACAAGCGTGATACCCCAAGTGATGTCTTTCACAGGTCTGCCAAACGTCACGGAGAAGTTCGAAACGTTCAGTGACATGGCAAAGAAGTCAAATGCATCCCAAGTCCAAGAGAGGAATCCCACGATGAAAAGCTGCCAAACTTTCCAGGACATAAGACGAAGTCCTGGGAGCGGGTTTGCGTGCTTCTTCTCCTCTTCCCATGTTGTTCTTGTTGGTAGCAGTGTTGTGAAGCGTGTCGCGATGTAATCTTTGCACTCCTCCGCAGAGTATGTTCTGATTCCCATATTTGCAGATGGCTATTGACGGCGAGCATGGTGCTGTGAGGAGGGTGTTGAAGGGCGGAAGGTGTCGTATTTAAAGGAGTTGGTTGACTCGCTGACAGTTGAAGCGAAACCGTTGGAGAACAACTGGAAAGGTGAGGTACAAGGTCAGGCGGGGTGTAAAGAGCAGGGAGTCATCCGAGCGGCTGTACAGGCGATGTGGGGATTGGGAGCTGGAGAGGAGAAGCTGGAGAGGAGGAGAAAGTGTTGATGCCGGTACCGGAGAAGAGGTCTCTGGAGGGCGAAGAGGGGCCTGTCTACTTCAGAAAGCGGGGGTCAGGACAGCAAGATAGCATTGCCTTCTGGACTGTCTCGATCACGTAGATAGCCGTTGATCAACCCTGCAAGCGAGGCTGTTGTGGTGAGTCGGAGAGCTGACACCTTCGCTCCGCCGTTGCAGGATTTTTTTTTCCTTCTGGCGCCGGCGTCGGCCGCGCGTGACTTCATCCAAGTTCCTTCAAAGCTCAAACTTCAGAGGCAAAGAGAACTTCAAGGAGCAGGGAACAAGTCGAGTTGCTTCAGCACAGTCGCTGCCCGAATGCCCGTTCTCCATCATTGTCAGGCGCTTCATCTCACATCTCGCTAGTTGGAAGGTTCCACACTTGCAGACCTCTCGCCTCGTCTCGTGCTGTGGTCACTGTGTTGAGTCGTTGAGTCAGAGCGCTAGAGCCCTCCACAATATATGACACACCTCGTCTGGACATCATCACGCTACTGCCTACCATCCATCACTTTTCCTACTGCTGATCAGCAGGTCCTTCCAGAACACGAAGCTTTGATTCTCTTTGTTGCTGACAGCTCCATCACCAGCCAGCAGCCAGCGTCAACCACACCTCCATTCACACCTTCATATTCATCATCCGCGGAATATCAGATTACATCTTCAAGTCTGTCCTCATGCCATCATGGGCGATACATTCAGAAAGCAACCTGTGTGTACTGTCACAGGGACCGGAGAACGCGATTTTTGTATGGGGAGCCCGATCGCCAAAAATTCTTAACTATGGGGGAGCGCGGAGGTCTCTCGCGGGATCCCGAATAGCTCTATGGGAGTGCATTCTATAAAGAAAGTATGTACTAGAAAGTTTTTAGTAAATGGATGAACTATCAAATGACACCTTTTTTGAGAAATTTGGCCCGCGCAATCCCGAGATGGCTTTCAGGCTGAGGCCCTCGCTGATTTCCTTAACTATGAGAGCGCTC
>PPNT02000039.1:0-119115 GCA_003708285.2 Petasospora xylosilytica | reverse complement strand
CTTGACTATCCCGCCGAAGGTCAGCGCTGAGAAGCAGATTGAGGTCTTGGAGAAGTTGACTAAGGAGGACAATGGAAAGTTCTTGGCATATGATGGTTCTGAGCTTCCGTTTTGAGCATGTTCTGCTGAGATCTTTGGACTGCCTCTTTCCGCACCTTCTAGTGCAGTAACTTTGTATAACAAAGCACTGATCTCTTACATGTGCTCACAAACTAGCAGCTAGTCCAGGCTTTGTAGAATTCGGCCAAAACCGAATGGGTACTATTGATCATTTCAACAAGAGTGAGTGTAACACGTTTCATTTAATCGTAAATCTAAGCAGTTGTTTGTGCCTTCTTCAGCACCGACCTCGTAAGTTCCAAGAACTCAACATCATCACCAACATCAACGTACTTCCACCACACACCAACTTCACCACCATTGAGCTTTCGTAGGGCATCCCATCCAATGACATCAAGGATCTCCTTCTCATTTCCATACAATCTGTACCCAATCTTCTCGAATAGCGCCAGCACACATCTCCAGAGGAACGAGTCCCCTTCAAAGATGTACACGTCCATGATTGCCGACGCCACCTCCATGGAGACCAAGTTGGAGAAGACCGGCTTCAAGATTGGAGTCAAGTATGTGGATGGCGAGAGTTTCAACGTGGTGTGCAAGTGTGTGTAAAGGCGGTTGTTCTTCTTCTTCAATGTGCGGAGGAACGACTGGGATTCTTTGTCCAAGGCATCATCACAGTTGCTGTACATCAACTTCAAGAGATGACGGTTTAAAAGACCGGACAATGAACGGAAAGTAGCCTCCACAGAATGGATGTTGTAGAGCAACACTGCGGCAAGTGGGGCGAGAGCAGAATCGTATGTGTTGGTGTGTTGGTGATACATCGTGAGGACAGTGAGCAAGTCATTGGCAACAGTGCCACTTTGGAATACCGACAAATCTGGGAAAACAGTCTTCATATCCTCTTTGATCTTCTGTACAGTGGGCGAGTTTGCCTTGATGAGAGTATATGCTCTTCCTTTGAGTCCCTGAATTGTTCCATCCTTGATGGTCTTGTTCTCCAAGAGTTCAACCCAGATCCATTGGCGGAGCTTCAAAGGAACGCCTCTCCACCAGAGCTCTCTAGTCGAAGATAGCATGACTTTGTCTTTGAAATCTGGAATGATCTCCTTCTCCCAAGTGATCAGATCTGCATCTCTGATCTTTTGCTTGCGCTCAATCTCTCTGAGTCTCTTTCTCTCAAGTTTCATCTCCTCCTTGATAGCTCTCTGTTTGAGTTCTTCAACTTCACGTGAGTGTCTGATAGACTCAGCACGATCCTTTGGTGGGAGATGTGTCGGTCTCGTATTTGTAACGTACTTCTTCTTCTTCTCACTCTCAATACCAGTCTGTTCAATACCTTGAGGCTTCTCCAACTGGGCCAGAATATGACATCTCATAGCAGCCTCCTGTGCAGCATGGACAGTCTTGTTTTGGGCAAACTCCCGGGTGATCTTGATTGCATCCTCCTCGAACAGATCAAGCTCGAAATCGGAGCTCGCGTCGTTAGCGGCATGGTCGTTGGACATCATCGAGGACTGGCGGGTGGAGTCTGAGGCGAAACTCATGAGCTTTGGGGCGATCAGCTTCTGGTTCTGTGCGAGTTGGACCAAGGACTGAGAGAGTGGGACGTCATAAATGATCGTGGACTCATCCAGCTCGTCGTCGGAGTTGTCCAGCTGGGACAGATCCAGCGGCTCCTTGCGCTCGCGGAGCTGTTTAAGCCTCTTGGAAGGCGAGTAGCTTGGTCTTGATGGCTTGCGATCTGGAGAACTCATTACTTTGCGATTCGATGGCGGCGTAGGCAGAGACTTCTCCTGATGTGTCTCCTTGTGGGAGTGAAGAAGGGAGGTTGTGGATCTGTTGATGGTCTCCAAAGAGGCGTTGCCCGGTCTCATCACACTGGAGTACATGTGTCTGGCAGGCTGTGGTCTTCTTAAGCTCGACACGGAGTCGATATCGACCTCGTCAAAGTCGTCACTCATGGCCATGTGTCAAGTGGAGTGATGTGTAGGTTTGGAATGCTTTGAGGAGTCGTATTGATGGGCGGTAAAGACGTGGGGTGGGCGGTAAACTTCCAGGAATCACAAAGAGAGAGTTGTAAGCGAGTGAGGCGTGTTCCTTTGCAGTTTATGGGGTTTAGATGGTGCTGGCGGGTGTTGTGGTTGAAGCCAAACGCTTTGCGAATCTTCTGAAACGGATCTTTGTTTTGGTTTCGTTCCCAAAACGGAAATTGCGAACGCCGAATTTTTGGGATTTGCGGTTATTTGCGCCATTTTCGCGAAGGTTCTATTTTTGGCGCGTCGGGCTGGCGCGAAACATTTGCGCCAAAACACGAAACTGACGCGCTCGGGAGGTTCGGGGCGCTAGTGCACGCGTTTGTTGCATGGCTCTGTTTACCTCCTGAGGCGCTGAAGGCCCCTTCTTTTAAGGCTATTTACGTACTTCCAACCTACCAAGAAGAACGCTAAACTCTCATGAAGAAAATCGTATAGCATATACTCATAAACAACGCCAGCGCAGTCAAGACAGCCAGACCTGCATCAAAGGCCATATCTGAAGAAAGGTGATCTGTTTCCCATTCTGAACAACTCCAAGTCACTCACATCGTCGTACTTACCATTTCTGAGATCGTTTTTGGCCTTCATGTTAGCCCTGGTGTACCCGATCTGCAGCAATATGACATTGATGATGGCTAGGCAAGCAAATCCCAAAGACAATCCATGGCCGACTTGGAATCTTCCAGTCTTGTAAAAGTTAGCAGCAGCAGCTCCTCCAAAGTTACCAAGGCCGATCTGACAAGCCATAGCAATGGCTCTCTTCTTTGGATTGGCAAAGTTGATGGCAACCCAGGAGATGATACCTGGGAAGAGCATTGTCAAACCCGGGCCAGCAACGTACAACGCGGCGTAGATAAGACCTGGGATGTCCCTCAGCTGACCTGCCAATGCCATGCAGAACCCAGCAATCACCAGTATAAGGTCACCAAGGACAAACCAAGATCTCGACCCAACCCGATCCACGACGAATGCTTGTGCCACAGCAGCCGCAGCAGCAAGGACATAAACTGGAACAGTCATGAGCTGGGCCGTGCCCGCTGTGTATCCAAGAGCAGAGATGACAGATGGAGAGAATAAGGACAGTGCATACATAGGACAGATGATTCCCCAGTAGACCAATATGTGCAAGTAGATGGCAGGGTCTTTGAAGACTGCAATGAGGGCCTCTCTCATGGTGATGTCATCGTCTTCAGTGAATTGGGTAAACTCCGGTTTCTGTCTGGTCGAGCCCTCAAACGCATAGACTCTCTCAGTGATGTTCTTGTAGTTGTTGTCTGTCTTGAGTCTCCAAATGACGAACTGACGCTCTTTTGGAGTGAGGAACTTTGCGGTGTCTGGATAATCTGGAAGCAACCAGAAAGATGCAATGGCAACAAGAACGGTGAGAATGCCCTCGAGGATGAAGATCCATCTCCAGCCAGAATAGCCACCAACTCCATCCATCTTGCCGATGGCGAATGCAAGGATTCCACTGAAGGCACCGGCAACAGAAGAGGCACAGTAGAAGATGGCCTGTCTTGACTGCATCTCCTTCTTGGCATAGTACATCGTCAAGCCATAAGTGACACCAGGATAGAGACCGGCCTCAAAGACACCAAGGAAGAATCTCATAGCAAACAACCCAGAAAAGTTCTTGACCAGACCCATGAATGTCATTGACAGCCCCCACAGGACCATGATGGTTGGGATGAAGATGGATTGGCGGCCAATGATCTTGAGCAAGTAATTGGATGGAATCTCACAAGCGGAGTAAGTGATGAAGAAGATCGTGAGACAAATGTTGAACTGGTTTCCCTTGAGGTTCAAATCCTCCACCAAACCCTCAAGGACAGCGTTACCGATGTTGCCTCTATCCAAGTTGGATAGGAGATAGAGCACAGATACAATTGGTAAGAGCCTCCAATCAATCTTGCGAAGAACCTTGGCTTCACTGATGTCGGAGAAGTCGTCCTCATCGCTCAATTCAGCAGCAGCCGTTGGTAATGCAACGTCAGAACCCTCTGTCTTGACTTCTTCAACGAACTGCTCCTCAGGCTTCTCAAGAGACATGATAGAAGAACCCATGATGATGCTCTCATTGCAAACACATTCACCGCAACTTCAAAACGAAGTCCTTGTTCTTTATAGCACCACCTGGTGAGCACAACGCTTCCACCCCACAGGCTTATGAGGCCCAGATCTCCTCACTTCAGATCAGATGAAGCTCGGCTCATTCTGAGCAGCAGCCCCACGCAACTTGGCGTATTTGTATGGCGGGGAGTGGCCCTAGCGTGTCTGAGGGCATCTAATCACCCGCAATCTCCAACAATCAAAGTGCGGAGAAGAGATGGTCAGGGAAGTCTTGGGCAACTTGTAAAGAGGTGAGGTCATGGAAGATCCCAAGACGTGATGCTGGGTGAGAACCCCTCATGATTGGAGGCTTAGGATCCTGAACACCTGGAACCAGTTGAATACCATCAGAAAGGCCCCCTGGAGCTTAACTCAATCAGCAGGAAATACGTCGATTCCTCTTATCCTGTAAGCTTGTTGGGGATCTTGGATAGCTACCCCGACTTTTGGCGGTGACCTCCGACGAATTGCGCGCAAAGTTGCGAAAATTCGCGGAGTTTCGTCGGGAAATTTCCTGTTCCGGGAGTTTCGCACATTTGATTACGTAAGCCATGACTTTGATTTTCGCGATCGTGGAGATTGGCCAAAGTGCCAGCGCTACAGGCCACCAAATCATCGTCAAACAACCAGCACCGACGCCATCAACAACTGATTGAGTTCTCAATTCCCGGAGTTCCATCAAATACTAGAGATCAGTGACCTATTTGTGCAGAATCTGTTACATTTCCGCTCAAATTACCACCAAAAGTTTCCCCACCCGTTGATCCCGCCACCTTCCCGCCGATAACCCCCATTGCACAATTCATAATGGCTGAGAAGTTCCCAGAAATCGAATCATCATCTGTCCAGCCTGACGAGCTCGAAGATGACTTCCTTGCCCGTGAGAAGGCCGCCCTGGGAGATGATGCCGCCCAGTTCACAACAGAGCAGGACGCTGAGTTGCTCGGCGAGGACGATGAAGTCAAGCAATTCGAGGAGCAGTTCCCATCTGTAGATGACACTCCAGCACCAGCTGTTGAAGAGGAGGAGGATGATGAGGAATTCTCAGAGCCAGCATTCAATGCGCCAAAGTCTGAGAGCGATGCCGTGAAGGAGTGGAGAGAGCGTTTCCAGCTTGAGATCCAGCAGAGAGACGAGAACGACGCTAAGAAGGCTGAGGAGACCCGCGAAGCTGCCCAGAAAGAGCTTGACGTGTTCTACGAGGAGTATAACAACAAGAAGGACGAGGACATCCAGAAGGTCAAGGCTGCTGAGAAGGAGTTCATTGAGAAGAGAGATGAGTTCTACCAAAAGGGCAACGTCTGGAGCAGATCTTTGGACTTGGTCAAGGATGCTAAAGTCAACCCAAGATTCAAGGAGTTGTTGCAGGCCAAGGCTAAGGCCACCAAATGATTTAGAATGAGTTGTTGTACGAATGTTTTATGTCACTTTTCCAGATTGACTTCTAAGTTCTGTAGCGGCTTGTTGTTGGTCAGGTTCTGCATGCAAGCAGAACAAGGGGCCAGCATGGGCACAAGGGGCTCCAGCGCGGTGATCATAACAAACTAGCGCCAATGTTTGTACATTTTGAAGTATTGCATCGTTTCTACTACTTGATCACAGAGACTACTGGACCTCCCCCATCCAAATTTAAGGTTTAGGGGTAGTTGGCGCGGCAAGTACGAACTAGCAACAACTACAAGTTCGTAATATCAACAGCGGAAATGGGATGCTCCTTCCCGCCCAGCTCCACCAACCCCGGCGGCAAGCTCCAGGATAGCTTACAGAGCCTCATATCATGGGAAATACTACTCTACTGGCCAGGACAAACTCAGAGAGCTCGGCTGCCTCTTTTGACGAGGCGAAGTTGTCCTTTGCCCACATCGACCCCGTGAATGTGAGGGTCAGAGATCTCTCAGTATCAGCACAACCAGGCGGACCGCTTCGGTGGCTTCGACGTAAGAAAGTCAAGGATGTTGAGAGAGATGCTGCTTCGATCAAAACCATCCTCCATCCCATGTCGTTTGACCTTCCGCAGGGCTCCCTCATGGCAATCATTGGCGGCTCAGGATCAGGGAAGACCACCCTGCTCAACGTCCTCGCAGACCGCTCTTCAGCAAGTTCGACTCTCATCAAGACCGGAGAAGTTCTCTACAACGGCACATCACTCAAGTCTGTGAGGAACGCCTACGTGGTTCAGACTGACATCCTCTCGCCCAACCTCACATGCCGAGAGACTCTTATCTACGCAACAGAGCTCAGGCTTCCAGACTCAACCACACGTGCAGAGAGAATGCAACTTGTCGAAGAGGTCATCATGGAGCTCGGACTCAAGGACTGTGCATCTACTATCGTTGGTGACTCCACACACAAGGGCCTCTCCGGAGGTGAGAAGAGACGCCTCAGTATTGGAATTCAGCTTCTCTCCAACCCATCCATGCTCTTCCTGGATGAGCCTACAACTGGTTTGGACGCTCATTCAGCATACTTGCTCATCAAAACACTCAAGAACTTGACCAAAAGGGGAAGAACAATCATCATCAGTATCCATCAGCCCCGCTCAGATATCTTCTTCCTGTTTGACTATCTCTGTATTCTCTCTCGTGGAAGAACCGTCTACTCTCACAAAGTCAGCAACGTCCTTGGTTACTTTGAAAGTCTTGGCCATGTCTGTCCAGAGATGGTGAATCCAGCAGATTTCCTCATTGACATTACTGCAGTGGATATTCGTACCCCGCAATCTGAGGAAGAAGGAATGAAGAAGCTTGAGGAGTACTCTTCGAGGTGGAAAGAACATTCATTAACATTACTGAACCATTCACAACTTGAGAAGAGACCAACGACTACCATTGTCCAAAGAAAAGCACCCTTCACCAGAGAGCTTGCCATCTTGACCAAGAGAACCTTTGTACTCACCATCAGAGACACAGCAACACTTGCTTCGCTCTTTGCCGAGGCCATCGTGATGGGAATCGTCTGTGGCTGGGTCTTCCTCAAACCTGGAAGCGATCTTGCTGGTCTCCGAACTCAGTCAGGCTCACTATATGTGGCATGCTCACTGCAAGGATACCTCATGCTGCTCTTTGAAACTTTCCGTCTTTGTCATGTGGACATCAAGGTCTTCGATCGTGAACGCTCGGACCACTGTGTTTCGCCTCTTGGATTCCTTCTCTCACGTCGTCTTGCCAAGCTCTTCACTGAGGATGTCATTGTCACCATCTTCTATGCGGTTATCACCTACTTCATGTTTGATCTCCAGAAGAGTGCCTCCAAGTTCTTCATCTATTGGCTAATTGTTTTTCTCATGCATCTGACCTCTATGACTGGTGCCATGTTTGCCGTGAGCATCTCCAGAAACTACGCAGCTGCCAGTTTGGTTTCCAATTTAAACTACACTCTCCAAAGTTTTGCGTGTGGATACTTTGCCAACGCCAACACTCTGCCGGTGTACGTCAGATGGACCAAGTACATTGCCTACTTGTGGTATGGCTTTGGTGCAGCAATGGTGAATCAGTTCAAGGGGTTTGTTGGTGATTGTCCCTATAACGATGCAACATCGTGTGCTTCGTACACTGGTGATGCTATCCTTCAACAGTATGGGTTCTGGAGATCACATTGGGTCACCATCTGTATCTTTGTGATCCTGGGATGGTCCATTGCCTTCTATGCCATTGCAGGTGTGCTTCTGAAAATCATCAAGGTGGACGTCTCACTCTCCAAACAGGTCAAGGAGGCACCTGCTGCTGATTTTGATGTTGAAGATCTCCATGCTGCTGACACCACTGATCCAAAGTCTGGGACTCCAATCGACGTCACTCTGAACAATGTCTACTTGTCCGTGAAGGTGAAGAGGGGCAAAATCGACAAGGTGATTCTCAATGACATCAAGGCAGCGTTCAAGGCTGGGAAGCTGAATGCCATCATGGGTCCATCTGGCTCTGGAAAATCGTCATTATTGAACTTGGTCTCTGGAAGACTGTCCTCAGATTTGGTGAACAAGTACCAGTCCAGTGGCGATATTTTCTTCAACAACATCAAGGTCACCTCGAAGATGATGAACACAATCTGCTCTTATGTTTCACAGGATGATGATCACTTACTTGACACACTAAGTGTGCGTGAGACTCTCATGATGGCTGCCAACTTGAGATTGACACACGTGAGTGCCTCAAAGAGACGCCAAATTGTCGAGGATGTCATTTCTCGCCTTGGACTTCGTGGCTGCGCCAACACGCTCATTGGATCTGAGTTCATTAAGGGAATCAGCGGAGGTGAGAAGAGAAGAGTTTCCATTGGTATTCAATTGCTTAATGACCCAAAGATCATGTTCCTGGACGAGCCTACTTCTGGTTTGGATGCATTCACTGCTGCCACGATACTTGAGATCCTTCAAAGCCTTGCCGATGAGGGAAAGACTATCATCATGACGATCC
This sequence comes from Petasospora xylosilytica, assembly GCA_003708285.2. Classification (NCBI taxonomy): domain Eukaryota; kingdom Fungi; phylum Ascomycota; class Saccharomycetes; order Phaffomycetales; family Wickerhamomycetaceae; genus Petasospora; species Petasospora xylosilytica. Next base: position 110,495 of record PPNT02000039.1, on the reverse strand, counting down.
ATCAACCACGCTCAGATCTCTTCATGAAGTTTGGCCAAGTGCTGCTCTTATCCAAGGGAGGGCATGTTGGATACAATGGGCCACAGTCTGAGATCATTCCATACTTTGAGCAACTTGGATATCCATGTCCAAAACTGACCAACTCTGCCGATCACATCCTTGACCTCATCTCAGTGAACTCGCAATCGATCCGCAAAGAGTATGTCTCGAAGGAGCGCATTGAGAAGCTCCTTGCCAACTGGTCGACCAAGAGCCACACAGTTCCAGAAAACATCAGAACCATCACTCCTTCACAGTTCAAGACCGAGTTTGATCAATACATCCGGAAGCCAGCGCCATTCTACGTTGCTCTTGTTGAGTGCACCAAACAGTTCGGTATCACAACCATGAGAAACCCCGCAGTCATAAACGCCAAAATTGGAAATCCATTGGGTGTTGGAATTGTTGTTGCCCTCTACATGGCCCCATTGAAGCACAGCTACAATGGTATTCAGAACAGACTTGGCGCAATCCAGCAGACCTCAGCACTTTACTTCTGCGGCATGCTCAACAACTTGTCTTCATACCCATCTCAGAGAAACTACTTCTACCACGAGTACAACGACAGGGTGTATGGAGTTCTCCCCTTCTTCTTGAGCTACATGCTGATTGAACTTCCATTTGACATCTTCACCTCACTACTTGTTGCATGCTTCTTTGGCCCAATCATTGGTCTGCCTCGAACAGCGGAGTACTTCTTTGCACTGGCATACACGTCTCTGGTGACCATGATGTGCGGCGAGAGTCTTGGAATCATCACAAACACGGTATTCATTGAGCCTGGATTTGCTGTCAACACCGTGTCGATTTTCTTGTCCATTGGTACATTCATGGCTGGTGTGATGTCTCTCCATATGGATTCCTTCTTGAAGGGCGTCAACTACATGAGTCCGCTGAAGTACAGCATGGCGATCTTGTTGAACATGGCGTTCCCTGCTGATTTGACCTTCTCTTGTGACTCCACGGAGATGAACGCAGACGGTACTTGTATTCTGGGGAATGGGCAGCAAGTCTTGGAGGCATATGGATTGAAGACTGACTACAAGAGCTTCTTTGGTGTCCTGGCCTGTGTGGCATTCATCTACAGGGCTCTGGCGTATGTCTTGTTGAGATTGAAGATGTTGAAGATTGATATCGGTGTCTTCCGCGCCACAACGGTTGAGTGAACTGCGCACTGCAACGTCAAACATTCTCTTTTGATGACTTAACTTAACGATTACTATGTAGACGTTCTACATGATCTCCTTCGTCGGGATATAATTAGATAATTCGAAATATGTATAAGCTTTCATTATTGACCCTGTGTGTTAATATACCCATGTTACCGTGTAACTCCTCGTAAAAATCTTAGCAAACCAATCATAAAGTGTGTGTGTGGTGTGTGGTGAATATCTGTCGAGCAATCCGTAGACACCTTGCTCTTGTCATAAAAGTGTCATCTCATAAAAATGCATCCACGGAGTCTCCTCAAGCCCTCTGTGAGTTCTCCAGTTTCTTCTTCAACGAAGCCAATCTGTTAGAGATACTCTCGATATATCTCTCCACGGCGGCTCTGTCTCCCTCCTCCAACTTCTCACTGGAACCGTCATTGTCAAGTAATGCCTCCAACATCCAAATGGCAGTGGAGTACGCCAACTCACAACCGAGAAGGTCCGTTCCACTCATCTCAGACTTGGCAGTGTTCTTGGCAATCTCCAAGGCACGGTCGTAGATCAATCTCTCAGCGTAGATCTTCTCCTCGGAAGCCTTGTCCCAGCCATCCTGGTCCAGCTTCTTCTGGGCCTCCTGCAACTTGAGCTTGACAAACTCAGCCTTCTCGAGGACCTCGTTGAAGCGATCACGGATCCACTGGACAATCTCATTCAGGCGTGGAACAGGCTTACTGCTGTTGTTGTGCCACCACTCGGACGCAACACTCATCGCCTTGGCGAGAAGCGAGAGAGCCTTGACGTAGAGCAGAACAGCCTCGTCGGCAAGCTGCTTCACAAGCTCTGGTGGAAGTGCCTCATCGCCTTGCAACGTGTCATCATCTTCGTCGTCCTGGATGGCAAACGAGTTAGAAGAAGGTGGGGACGGAATCAACTGGCTGAACTTCACCTCAGCAAAGATGTTGATAACGTGGGCCTTCGTAGCGAGGCTCTCAAGTTCCAATATGATGTTGTTGTCGGTGCCCTGCAGAGTGTTGCTGTTGTTGGACTTGAACGAGTTGTAGTTGATGATCTGGTTCGTCGAGTTGAGGATGATGTTGTTCGTGAACGTGTTGTTGGAGTTATTGATGTGTGCCAACGCATTGTTGTTTCCTGGAGAGACTGACAGAGGCTGGGATGGGTTGCCAAAGAGTCTCGTAGAGGCCAATCCCAAAGCCTTGGAGAGTGCGTTGGTAGGAGAGATAGAGATGGAAACACGTCTGTCAAAGGATGGGCGTCTTCCATTGGATGAAACACCCGATGAGCCTCTTGATGAACGACGACGTTGTTGAGTGTAGTACTGGGTTGGCAGTGCAATGGCACCAGCGCCAGTTCCCGCATTTGCCAACTCATCAGCAAGAGCATTCACCTCAACGGCAGTCTTCTCAACAACAACGTACTCCTTCTCAACAACCAGGTCTGACTGACCAGCAGCGACTGGAGTGTTGAACTTGAATGTTGGCTTGGATCCCTGAGAGCCACGACGCTGTTGCTGTTGGAAAGAGACAACTTTTCCACTGATCGGCTGGATATCACGGCGAGAGATCTGCTTCACCATCATGCCACCACTTGAAGAAGGTGGTGTCTGTCTCTGCAGCTGTCTGATCTGATCCATAGACTTCTCAGAGTGTGGTGTTGGCTCCTTCTCTGTCTCTGTTTCCTCTTCTTCGGCAATCTCTTCGGCAACCTTGTTGTTGATGATGCCTCCCTTGTGGAGGTACTCTGAAATGAACAAATTCTCATTGACGAGCGATGGCTCCAAGTTGATCTCCTTGTTCACATCACCCAACAAGAGTCTCAAGTCATAATTGACGATGTCATTCTCGAAGAACTCAGCAAATCCCATACGCTCTGTTGGCTCAAACTTCAACAATGCACAGATCAACTTCTTGATCTCCGGGTCGATGGTGTGGGAGATGGCGCTTGGGAAGTGAATCTTATCCTTCGCCTTCTTGATCTTGTTGAACAACTCCATGTGGTTGGCAGCTCTGAATGGTGGCTTACCAACAGACATCTCGTACAATACAGCACCAACAGACCATAAGTCAGCCTTCGCCGTGTACTTCTGATAGTTCAAGATCTCTGGTGCCATGTACAATGGCGAGCCGCACAACGTCTCAGCCAAGGATGTGTTTGGCAAGAATCTGGCAAAGCCAAAGTCTGCAATTCTCAAGATTGGCAAATCTGGCAAACCAACAAAACCCTTCTCGTCAAAGATGTCCTGCTGAAAGACTGGAGGGCTGAGCAACAAGTTCTGGGGTTTGATATCTCTGTGGACCAAGTTTTTTGCTCTCAAGAACTCAAGAGCCGAGGAGAGCTGCTTCAAATAGTTCATCACGAGAATCTTGTTCAATCCATTGGATCCCTCTGGAGATGGATATTTGTTGAACATGGTCTTCACCAAAGGGTGCTTCTGTATGAGCTCATCCTTCTTTCTGATAAAGTAAGACAAGTCTCCAAGGGAGCAGTACTCCATAATCAAGTGGAAGTGGCTGTCTGTCTGCTGGTAGTCCAACAACTCGACGATATGTGGGTGCTTCAAGTCCTTGAGGATGGATATCTCAATCTCCAAGTTCTCCAAGAGCTTCTTGTTCTTCAACAACGATCTCACAACCGACTTGACCGCCACAGGAGTGTGCGTTTTCAAGTTCACGCCCTTGTACACGTTGGCGAAGCTGCCGCGGCCAATCTCAGCACCAACCTTGTACGACCCGATGAGCTTGACATTTCGATCGTAGGACGTGGGTGCCGGTGAGGGCGACATGGTGTGTTGTTTGCTGTGTGTATGGTGTCGGGTGGGGCTATGTTGCGGTGTGGAATGGAAAGGTGTTTGAGGCTTCTTTGTGGCGGAACAAAAGTGTCAGTGGTGATTCTGGGAATATTTAAGAGTCAAACTGAGAGCGAGAGTGATGGAAACTCCTCTGTTTGTCTGACTGGGCGTTGTGTTTGTGTGTTGAGCGATGAGCTGACGCGTGGCTTGGTGGCGATGACTCAGCGACAGCGGCGGCGTCAGTGGTAGAGACTGGCTAGCGGGTGGATGGTAGCGCTTCTCGTCCTAGGCAGGAAGAACAGTGAACCGGTTGCTGGATCACAGACAGAAGCCTAGCGCTGTGTGCGCTGGTTGGCGGTGGGGTTCTGGTGGCGCTCCTTGCGATGGCAAACAAGGGCGGGTGGACCGGCGGCAAAAGAGAAGAACTGCTTTGTGCGTGGCAGACGGTGTGTGGGAGTAGTCCAGTACTTGAGCAGGGCTTCCCTGGTTTGTAGGCAGTGTTGGGGCGGCTGTTGGGGCTTCTCAGGCTGTGTGAGGGAGGAGTGTGGAACGGGAGGGGCGCCACTATTTAAAGGGCTTGATAAGAGGCGCGCTTGGGGTAGTGTGACACGACTTCCGGCATCCCGGTGGCGCACCTCCGCTTACGCTGTGTGCCGCTACAAAAGCGCTGACAGTTCCAGATTTGGGTATCAGGGAAACAGCAGAATCCGGGCTCCAAAATGATGCCAAAAAAGGGCAACTGCTCACCAAAGCTGGGCTCATGGCGTGTGTTTTCGGCGTAATGCGTCATCGCTAAACGACCGTGCACGTGACATGGTAAGCGCACGCCACGAATGACACATCCGCCTTATCAGCTGTCACACACACTCACGCGCCAGTGGGGGAAGCTTCAGAGTGTGGGGCTCTGGAGGCTCTTCTCCTGGGTATATCTATTTGGAGAAGGTGTGATATAGCTGCCGTACCCTTCTTTGCGAGTTACAAGAGCCCTCGTTTAGCGTTTAGCAGGCACGCTTCTTGGTAGCCCCACACAGCAAGGAGTGTGCACAGTATGTGGTTTCAGGTTTCGCTACCAAGCCACGAAGGAAGATCTAACGCCCACAGCGGCGAAACTTTGTGCTTAAGGCGTGTCGGGAGGAGTGCTAGAAGGATCACCATTATACACATAGAGCATTACACACAGATCGGCCTCAAACGTAAAACAAACCTGACAGCAACATAACGGTCAAATGAAACTCATATCAGCATAACAGAAGCTCACTTCAAAGTTTTGAAGAACTTTTCCAAATCTGGCAAGTCTGAGAACTCCTCCGGGATGCCCAACTCCTTCTGGAACACCTCGCGCTGGATGTCGTTGTTTCTGCGGAAGTGGAGGACCAAGCACTCGATAACATCAGAGCAACTCTCAGCAACGTCATACTGCTGCTTCATCTCCTTCTTAACCTCCAACACGCGGTCCTCATCGAACACGGACGAGTCCAAGTATGCCTCAAGCTCCGCACGTTTCTTAGTGAGCTCCTTGAGCTTCTCCATGCGTTCCTTCGTAAGATTGACACTTGAACGCGCCTTCTTCTCGTTTTCCAACTCCTTCTTGGTCTCAGTGATGTTCTTTTTGATCTCCTTAAGCTTCAACTCCTTCTTCTGGATCAACTCCTTGAGCGCCTTGATCTTGTCGTACTCGAAACACCAGTACACGACGCTGATGCCACACTTCTCCGCGTTGACGAGCCCGTCATCCACAAGACTTTGAAGGAGGTCCTTCATATGCATCGCATGAACACCGACAAACTTGGATCCCTGAGTCTCGACCTCCTTGATACTGTAGAAGGAGTGCTCGCGCGTGAAGAACTCGAGAAGCTTGTTGCGCTTCTCCTCAAGACTGATGCCCTTCTTTGGCTGGGGCGGCTGGTCTCATTTGTTAGGACTCACGCGTCAAATAGAGGATTGGGAGAATGAGTGATTCAGGGTATCAGTGTACCATTGTTTTAAGGCTGTTGGATGCGTGGTTGTTGTTGATGGTGTTGTTGAAGTTGGAGGAAGATGTTTGTTTACAACAAACTTTTGAGCAAACGCGTTTTGTCGGCGCCTGGCAAATTGGCAATTGTTTGAGGTTTGTTTCGAGCTTACAAACAGTCAGTGACCCGGAAAGAGAGAGAATCCACGGAGACTTGAACTCCAGAGCTACATAGTGGTATTTCCGAAGACTATCAGCCTTTCAAGTGTTAACCGCCATGAGCAATGCTGTGATCTGTCGATGGCTACATATTTTGCGGGGAAGACCGCTCTCGGCGCTAGGCGCTAGCAGCGTAGGCTCGCCGCTCCAGGGCTCCAGAGCTTAATGGTGGCCCCGGAGCAGCCGCAAAAGAGCAGGATTATGAACTAACAAGTTCCTAGAGCATTTCCAGCTAGCTACTCAACTACAAAGTTACTGATTCTTCCAATAACTAAAGCAAAGGATCAAATTCCCACGTCACGTCGACGCGAAAATTTTTCAGGGCTGCATCTGCCATCAGAGTGTCTCATGAGTGTTGTGAAGCACGGAATGTGGCCTTTAACATGATTGTGTATTGAATATATAGTGGATTGATTGAAGTTCAGTTGGGAGGTCCTCATCTGCTTTCACAGATCCACCAAAGCTTGAAAGGTTGTGCCCTTGACCCCGCTTCCCTCCACTCGAATTGACGCACAGCACAGCCCACCACATACGCTACGAGATCAGCCAAACAGCTGGGCCGCCAATTCGCAGCATTCCTGACCCAATTCGACCCAATTCGGCCTCAATGTGCGCCGTTGCACGCGATTCCCAGCACTCTAAAACAAAGGAATTACTCGATCCGGAAATTTTTCATGCGCGTACCTTCGAAAACCGCGTCGACGCACGGTCTATTTTCATTTTGCACACCAAACTCGCCTCGAGTCAGCACAAGGCTGGCCACCACTCGGGAGGTATAAAACCCTCGAGATCCCCCAGCCTGGAGGCCATCTCCTTCACCATGGAGTCTCTTAGCACCTTAGCACCTTAACCCCAACAGAAGGACGCAATGCTCCCAACAAAAGTCATCGCATCGCTCCTCGTGGCTCTCCCAGCTGTCGTTGCCACATCATGCTCTGCATCCTCCCAGTGTCCTGAGGACCTCCCTTGTTGCAACCAGTATGGAGAATGTGGTACTGGTGCCCACTGTCTCGGTGGTTGCAGTCCAAAGTACTCCTACTCCAAGGACGCCTGTATGGCCATGCCAGTGTGCAAGGACATCAAGACCACCTTTGGAACACAGGCATTCCCAAACGTTGACGAGTACTATGGAAACCCAGATGACTCTGACTGGGTCTTCACCGGTTACGCCTTGAACAACGATGCCGGCGACGCTCTCCTGATCACAATGCCAAAGGACTCCTCTGGTACTGTGCTGTCCTCTTCCAGATACATGTGGTATGGAAAGTATGGAGCCACATTCTCCACATCCAGAGACGCTGGTGTTGTTTCCGCCTTCATCTCCTACTCCGACTCCGGTGATGAGATCGACTGGGAGTTCGTTGGCTACGAGCTCGAGACCGCCGAGATGAACTACTACTACCAGGGTGTTCTCGACTGGGACAACGTCAACTACGTCAACACCACCGACACATTCGCCAATGAGCACACCTACGAGGTTGACTGGCAGGAGGACTCCATCACATGGTACTTGGACGGCAAGACCATCAGAACTTTGAAGAAGGAGGACACATACAACTCCACTGACGGCACTTACTCCTTCCCACAGACCCCAGCCCGTGTCCAGTTCTCCCTGTGGCCAGTGCTCAGCACTGCTGGCGAGGGTACCATCGAGTGGGCTGGTGGCTCCATCAACTGGGATGGCGAGGACATTGAGAATGACGGATACTACTACGTTACCATCAAGAGCGCCTACATGACCTGTGGCGATGTCCCAGCTGGAACTTTGCAGACTGGATCAAAGGCATACGTCTACAACTCCACTTCTGTCTTCACCCAGGACACAGTCATGATCACTGATGACGACACTGCTGTTTGCTCTGATGACAACACTGGTCTTGACAACAACGACTCCTGCCAGAGCTCCGGCTCTTCTTCTGAGTCTTCATCTTCTTCCTCTTCCTCTTCCTCTTCCTCCTCTTCCGCCAAGAAGTCATCCTCTTCTAAGAGCTCTTCTTCTTCCACAGAGGCATCATCCTCATCTTCAGAGGCATCCTCCTCCGAGGCCACATCTTCCTCTTCCTCTGAGGCCTTCTCATCCACAGAGGCCTCCTCTTCTGCCGAGGCCTCATCATCTGCATCCTCATCGGACTCCACCACCACCAAGAAGTCCTCCTTCTCTTCCTCTGCCGACGCCACCACCTCTTCCGCCGCTGAGTCGAGCTTCATCCAGTCCGCCACTTCCACCGTGGAGCCATCCACTGCCTCCAACGGTGCCATCAAGGCATCCGGCTCAATCTCTGTCCTCGCCGGCCTCGCCATGCTCTTCATGTGAGACGCTAGAGGCTTTTATGTTTACGAATTGATTAATACCCGCACTTTGGTCTTTTATACTTGTGGTGTAGCTAAACCATATTATCAAATATTTCGGACGTATATATCAGGCTAGCAGCCAGAGAAGCTGGAAGCTAACATGAAGGGTACTCGGCCAGCTCAATGTCGATCTCATCAAAGAGCCAGATCGTACAAGCTGGAGCCTTGACGGGACCCCATCTCCGCACTCGGCCGAAACGCGTCCACGAGACATAAACAAAGGCGATGATTTATCATCAGCGGCTCTCTCCTTACCCCATTTGTCATCACTATTACTCCTTTCATGGATCTAGGGCATACTAATTCGGCTCTTGCAGAGTTGAACACCGCGCGGAGATTAACGGGGAGGCGGTGATGATGCAAGCGAGAAGCCGATGGATCGAATTTGCCAGAAGCGGAGTTGAACGGAAGCAAAACCTCAAATGTGCAACAAGTTGACAAACTTATATTGTGACGACCGGATCACCAAACGATAGAAGCTCATGGAAACTCCTCTACTCATGAAGAAAAGGAGAATTGTGACCATCGGATGATGACTGACGCGAGAGAAGGGAGCTGTTGAGTATGAGCCCTCGTTCCTTTGTATTCAATACGTGCTGGCTTCCTGCTCCCAAAGAGTTAAACCCGAGTTCAACGGTCCACTCTATAGATACCGACCTTCTGACCACACATAGCAGTTCAACAAAGGGCGAGGGGGCCTCTATTTAGTATGAGACGAGATTTACGGCAGTTTCACGTAAATGCCGACGAACGCTGGGCACAATCAGCGGAAAAAGAAACGTGAGGCAACTGGAAAATGGGGATGAGGGCGGAGAAAGGGGTCAACGAGGCGGTATACCAGCGTCAATTCGGGCCCCAGCGCATGCAAAATGGTGTATTGGTGTGATCCAGATGGGTTTATTCGATTGGAAATATCCAGAATCCCCAAAATCACGCCGTTGTAGCTCCATTTTGCCGCGGGGCGATTAGTAATGTCCCCGTCCCGCTCTGGGGGCGCACGGTAGGGCCAGCACTCTCTCAGCCTGGGATTGCTATAAAAGGCCCACGAGTCCCCACCTTGAGGGTGTCTTGGTCAATTGTCTTCTCCCCATCGCAAACACATCTGCAAACACACACAATGGCTCTTCCAAAGACTGCTCTCATCGCCCTCACCTCCTACTTCGGCCCATTCTACGACGATGGTGCTAAGACTGGTGTCTTCTGGTCCGAGGCTGCCCACGCCTTCCACGCCTTCAAGAAGGCCGGCTACGAGGTTCAGTTCGTCTCTGAGACCGGTACCTACGGTATTGACGAGCACTCCCTCATTGCCCCACACTTCATCTCTGAGGAGGACCTTGCCGAGTACAACAACAAGGATGCCGAGATTCACAAGTACATCGGCGCCACCAAGGCCATCAAGGACGTCAACGCCGACGACTACGCCATCATCTACTTTGCTGGTGGCCACGGTACTCTCTTTGACCTTCCAACTGCCACCGGTTTGATTGAGGCTTCCAAGAAGATTTACGCCAACGGCGGTGTCATTGCTGCTGTCTGCCACGGCCCAGCCATCTTCGCCGGTATTCCAGAGCTCATCAAGGGCAAGAAGCTCACCTGCTTCTTCTCCACCGCTGAGGACCAGATCGGCCTTGGCCCAGCTCTCGAGAAGTACCAGCTCAAGACCAACGAGGACCTCATCACCTCTAACGGTGGTATCCTCACCAAGGGTCCTTCTGAGTGGGAGGACTTCTCCATCGAGGACAACAGAATCGTCTCCGGTGTCAACCCAGCCTCTGCTACTTCTACTGCTGAGAAGGCCATTGCTGCTCTCGCTTAAGTTTGTGCTGGACTCTTTGATGTTGCTTATGAATAAATGACTTTAACACGCGTTGGAATTAAACTTCGCTAGCTGTAGTTACTCCTTCTTGCTTGCTGAAACTCACCTTCGCGGAGACATGCTGGATCAGTTCCTCTTCAGCCTCCTCTTTAGTCTTCACATCCTCAGCCTTAGGGATCTTCTTGCCAGAGTAGAGACAGCAGAACATAAAGCATAAACACCCTGCGGCACAATTGAGATAGAAGACATTCCTCAATGCTTCAACAAACAACTGGATGGCTTGTTCCTTCTCAACGGCATCCCAAGTCTTAAGTTGTTGTGGATTTGACAGCACAGCAACCACTTCATCCGCCGAAACAAGAAGCTCACCTTTCTTAGCCAGATCCACCGCCTTGTTTCTGAAGGTCACATTGAAGACAACCTGACCCAAGATCGTACCAAACGCACCACCAAGCGATCTAGCAAAATGTGTCAACGCAACGCTCATAATCGTGGATCCCTCCTTTTTTGGGGCATGCAGCTGCGCACAGATAGTCCCCAGTTGAGCAACTGCGCCAAATCCAACACCAGGTAGTATCACGAGCCCAATAGTCATACCATGGGAGGAACCTTGCTTGAGCAGAGAGAGACAGCCGGCTCCCACTGCGCCGATGGCCGCTCCACACATCGCTATTGGGCGGATGTGGCCAGTCTTCTTCATCACCACCGTGGCGAGGATGGTGGAGAACACGACACCAATAATTGCTGGGAGGAAGCGAAGGCCGGTGTTGATGGGCGTGGCTCCGAAGATGACTTGGAAGTAGGTCGTGAGGAACACCAGTGTGGACATGAAGTTGAAGAAGCAGAAAAAGAGTGAGACTGCTGGGAAGTCCACGTTCAGGCACGATATAACTGCTTTAGGTATCAGTGGGGTTGGAGAGAGAAGGAGGTCCCACATCCAGAAGGAGATGAATGTGAGTCCACCAATGATGAAGAGCGTGATCACTCGTGCGGAGCGCCATTGGTGAGCTGACGTGGCGCCAAATGTAAGAGCCAGTAATGGGAGAACACAGCCACCAATGAGAAGAATGGAGCCAAAGTAGTCAATTCTTGAAACCTTTTCTCTTAAAGTAAGTTTTGGACTGGGAGGGTTGAACAAGATTACCAACATGACGATGATGCACCCGGCGATCGGGAGGTTGACGTAGAAGCACCATCTCCACGACACGTTCTGCGTGAAGCCACCACCAATGAATGGGCCAGCAGTCGTAGCAGCGGTGAATGAGACAGTCATGAGGATGTATAAGACTGGTCTCCGATGGATAGGCACCATCTCCGCGATGACGATGCTGACGAGGGTCTGGATCCCACCCGCGCCAATCCCCGCAACGACACGCCCACCAATGAGGACATCCATGCTCTGTGCCACAGCACACATGATGCTCCCAATCATGAACAGTACCACAGCGACGATGAGACTCCACTTCCGCCCGGTGACGATCGACGCGCTGCCCCAGCTCGTGGCAAACACAGACATCGTGAGCATGTATCCAGACGTGACCCACGACACCTCGTCGTACTGATTGAACTTGTCGCCGACGGTACCCAGCATGGGCATGATGATGGTCTGGTCCAGGCCGATGAGAAACATGAGGCAGCACGAGGCGGCGAGGACGGAGAACAGCGCAAAGCCTGTGAGGTATTGATCAAAGGCACGCGTACCATCGCCCGCGTTGGAGTCGTAGAACTTCTCTTTCGGCTCGGGATCTTGTCGTGTGGAAGACATTGGGTAGTTGACTTCAGTCTGTTGGCGATCTCTTCAATAGAAAGTCTTATGGCAAGCTCTTGGGGTAGGAAGGGGGTGATCCACCCGATTTATAGGGTTGTGGAGGTGACTTCGCCATTGTCGGAGGAACGCCAGGGTTGTTGCTGGAAGGAGGTGTCAATTGCCCAAGATCGTCATTCCCATTCTTCCATTGAGGTTCATTAAAATTCTCGGCGTGTGGTTAAAGAGCCGCCATGGTCCGTGGCCAAGTGTTGTGTCATTAATATGGTGGAAGCTTAAGATTTTGCACCTTATTTTTTTGGTTGGTGCGGGGAGCCTTCGATGTTGGCATGAGCACTGGAGGTTCAGCTAGTTGAATGGGTACAGCAGGTGGTAATCTGAGCGCTGGTATGCGAATTATGTTAAGTGAGAAGTCAGAGAATTGAATTAAGAGCGTTGCAAACCGCAGTAGCACATATGGAGGTCAGATATTAGTGCGTAAGACAAACCAGCAACCATTCATTCAACACAAGCTAGTCTTATTTCTGGATAACCATATCCTCTGTCACCTAGAGTGTATGCAATAACCTTTGGTTCAATTGGATTCACCGAAACAGACGATACCGCCGTGTCTTGTGCAATTTCAATCGTGTCTCTCGTTTGATAGCCCATCTCCGCATCCTCATAGAAGTTGATGGACCCTGTAGAAGTCCCAGAGATCAAGCCACCTGATGAAGGAAGAGTATCAGCATATAGTCTCTGTGATTCGGAGCTGTGTCCTGCTAGTAGCTCGATCTGCTTGAGCCCCATACGCACATCGAGGACAGCAATGTCCTTTGAGTTCCTTGTGAGTGCAAATATGTACTTCCCATTCCTAGCCTCCAAAATTTGAGTGAGTCCTGTTCCATGGTCCAGCTTCGTTTCCATGACCGTAGCACCATTTGAGTCGTAGGCTGAGATCCAATTGCTGTACGTGCCGCTATAGAGAACACAATCGGGCTGAAGGAACTCGCTGCTGGTGGGTGAGAGACAGCTCACAATGCCGTGTGCAGAGAAGCTGGCAATCTCATCAGGGCGGCTTGCATCAAAGATTTTGATTTGCTTGTTGGTACCAGCAGCAAACCTAGATTTGTCCAAGAACTTGAGAGATGTGAACTTGAAGAACTTCTCAGTGTGGGGGTGTTGAGTGTTGTAAGACATCATCAGAGATGCCTTACCGGTGTCATCAAACGGAATGAGATCCACGAGTTTGAGCGGAACATCGTTGGAGGATATCAGAAGAGGACATGTGCCTGAGTATGGAGACGCGTCAGGTTGGAGCTCTGTGGATGTGATAGGAGAAGAGTTGAATGCTCTCGTGAAGGGAAGGAGCGGGCGGTCATTGTCTTCCAGGAGCGTGGGTGATGTCAAGTAGACTCTCAAAGTGTCATCGGATACAGAGAGGAAAGAGCTTCCGTCATGGAGCCACTGAACACGAGTAAAGACGAGATTTTCATCTGTTCCGCCTCTCTGCCCCTGAAGGAGTGGGAAAGTGTACTCAGCTGTCGCCTGGGAAGCGATGAAAGCAGTGTGAGTCTCCGTCTCCAGATCTATAGCATCACGGACTGATCTGTGGAATGTGTCGTGAGTCGAGGCCAGAGTCCGTAACCTCATGGCATGGCTCTTCGCTCAACCCCCCTTTGGCTTCGGCAACGTGCGGCCAAAAAGTGTTGATGTTGAGACGCGGTTGGGGCCGCAGACGTGGACAGCTGCTTCAAAAATTTTCCGGGCGGCTGTCAGCTGAAAAAGCAAAGCTCAAGAAAGGCAAATTTGGCTTATCGACGCGTCATTTCTCAGGGACATCTCCAAATCGGACAGGGTCACTTCCACCAGAACCGTACAGGTCTAATCTTCCAATCTCTGCCAATAACCACCCTTTCCAAACAGAAACTGACCGAACTGCCGTCTTAGTTGCCACCACAAACACGCGAATCTAATTCCTTTTTCGCTCTTCTCCCTCCCCCCATCTCCATCTTCAAGGCTATCACCAACGGCAACCCACCCTCCCCACACCCTCTGCAAGCTCATGAGCACTGACCTCGTCCAAGACAGCATTGCTCCACAAGTCCAGAGATTCTTAGCCGATCCGCTCCACTTCAAGGCCACCAAGCGCGCCGAAATCCAGACCAACAGGCCCCAGTCCTACGTCAAGATAGGCGCTACACACTCCAAGGAGCACAAGCCCTCGGCACTGGACCCAGGTGCTCAAGAAGGGGGTCAAACATCATCGACGCCCCCACAGATGGCACCTCAGAGGCCCGGCTCGCTAGCCGCCGCGCTGGCGGGCTACACAGGCAAACGCGTCCTCTCCGACACACAAGACGGCAAGAAGCGCAAGAAGGCGCGTAAGGAGAAGATAGAGGAGCCAGAGTCGTCGTCAGTCACAGGCTCACTGGAGCCAGAGGACGAAGGAGAAGCTGTTTCTGAAGAACTGTCCGATGATGGGTCCCCGGACAAGGTGGATTCGGACGGAGGCGCGCATCCAGGGTCCGATGACAGCCAAGACGCAGTCAGAGACGTCTCCACCGACGAAGAGGATGACGATGACGAGGAAGAGGAGAAACAGAAGTCACCACAGCTCACCTCAAAGACGCCCCGCAACATCATCAGCAAAAGGGTATTCGAGCAGTTTAAGAGCTCGTCCGGATCCAGCTCCGAGGATAACTCCGAGGAGGAATCCAAGAAGGCTGACAATGACGATGACTACGAAGAGGAGGATGATGATGACTATGTCGAGGGTTCAACCAAACAGAGCGAAGGGGGCTCTGTGACGGAGACAAGCACAGATTCCGGTGAGGAGAGCGACGATGACGATGACAAGGATGATGATGATGATGTTCAGTTGCTCAAAAAGGACTTGCTCGAAGATAAGAACCAAACGTTGTCGACAGAGGCTACCACACCGCCAACCTCACCAGAGTCCGACGATGCATCAGACGAGAAGCCACAGATCCAAGGATCTGATGTCCTTGATGACTTCTTCCAGTTCGACGAGGCCGCCAATGATAAAGGCTCGAACGGATCCAAGCGCATCGTGAAGAACTGGGGCCCAGAGTTGAGCAAGCTCAAGCCAGCTGGGTTGTTGAACCATGGTGTCACATGTTACACCAACGCTGCAGTACAGGCTATGGTGCACATTCCAGCTGTTCAGCACTACTTGAACGACGTGTTGAGCAACAAGTACAAGGAGATCAACCAGAGATCGGTGACACATGTGCTCGCTGAGACCGCCTCCAGAATGTGGAAGTCAGAAAGAAAGCACATCAACCCAAACAAGTTGATCAAGAGACTGGATGATATCAACTGCATGATGTCTGAGTGGCAGCAAGAGGACTCTCACGAGTATTTCATGTCCCTTCTCTCGAGATTACAAGAGGACTCCACACCAAAGGGCCGCAAGCTCAACGAGAGTATCATCTATGACATCTTTGGTGGATTGTTGGACCAGTCTGTCACGTGCAAGAACTGTGGCCATGTTTCCAAGACACAGCAGGAGTTCTACGACTTGTCGCTCCATTTGGGTTCATCCAGAAAGAACAGTATCACAACGTTATCTGAGAGCGATAAGAAGCTGTTGAGCCGGACTGGAACGACCATTCCTCCGGCCATCCAAGACGACACAGAGGGCAACAAGCAGAAGTACTCCATCCAGAAGTCCATCAAAGACTTCTTCTCTCCAGAGTGGATCAAGCCAGACAGATCTGACAAGAGTGGGTACGTTTGTGAGAAGTGCAAGCAGAGAACAAGCGCCATCAAGATCTCCAGCATTGACAGAGCACCAGAGACATTGGTTGTTCACCTCAAGAGATTCAGATTCAATGGCAGCTCTTCATCCAAGGTGAAGCAGGGTGTCTCATACCCACTCATCCTCAACCTCTCAGACTACACAACCAAGGAGGAGCCAGTCCTCTACCAACTCATCTCTGTGGTGGTTCACGAGGGCAGATCTGTCTCCTCAGGCCATTACATCGCCCACTGTCGCCAGCCTGATGGATCCTGGGCCACATATGACGACGAATACATCAACGCCATCTCCGAGAAACAGGCCCTCCGTGACCAGTCGGCATACTATCTGATCTACACGAGACTCACACACAAGGATCACATTGCATCTCCTATCCCAATGGCGAAAAGCAAACCTACTTCCAAGAACACACAGACACAACCGTCATCGACCCGCCGCAGTGTTCCGATCTCACAACCTGTTGCAACACCTCCGTCACCTCGCGTTCCAGCATCGCCTCGTGCTTCCTCACCACCACCATCACCATTCAGACAATCTGCTCCGTCCTCGCCAGCACAGAAGACGAAGAAGAGGGCCCAGATCATCACGGCCAAGTCGCCCAAGTTCAAGCGTGGAAAGATGGGCGCAATCTTGCCTACGAACAACTTGGGAAACGTTGGTGCTAAGAATAAGAGATACGCCTCCAAGAAGCCTGGTAAGTCCAGACGTTTCAACAAGTACTGATGATGATGCAGTGGGGTAATGGATTGAGTCACGCATTAATATAGACCAGTGAGGACATTTGGTTTGGCCTCGCGTCTTGTACGATACTTTTTTGATTGGCGTAGAACATCAATTAACGAGCATCAATTAACGAGCATCAATTAACGAGCATCAATTAACGAGCATCAATTATCACTCGCTAGCACTTGCTCTTCATCCACGTATGCTCTTAAACAAGAGTGACTAGTCATGTACTGCTAGCTCTTCGAAGCTCGGGCCCGATCGGTGGCCGATATCGCTAGGAGAACGGCTGTCGATGCTGCCACTCCTCCGTGGGGATCAGACACTCCCGCGGATCAGGTGGGCTTGTGTCCAATGTCCAGGGGTGGTAAATCACACTGTCAAGTCGATTGTTGTTGTTGTCTTCTCCTCAGTTCCTGTGATCATGCCGGCGCCTACGTCCAAGCCCGCCAAGACAGCCGCGATGGAACAGCGTTGACACAGCCAGTCGGATGGCTCCACAGGCCTCAATCGTCCATCAGAGCTTGTTTCTGATCCATACTTCTCTCTATATTTCTCTCTTCTCTCTGTTATCCCCACCTTGATCTCGTTGATGGCCGTCGAAGTCCGAGCTGATGGGGTTGTCCGCCTTGGAGATAGCGATTTTGTGCCCGCGGACGTTTCTTCTAGTTCCGTGGCCTCCACGTGTGGGGAAGCTTGGGGTTTATCGTTTGGAAGGTGTCTCCCCTCTGAAGTTTCACGACTGTTTGGTGTTGGCTAATTCCGTGATCTCTAGTCTCTAGTAGTGATCTGGACTGCTAATGTAGCATGAGCATTGACTTCCCACTGTCCTGATGCCTAGGGCCTAGAGCACTAGCTATCGTTCGATAAGCGTCTGCAAGAGATTTCGCACAGATCAGGTTCACTACCCAGCTCTCCTTCCGCCAGGGTGATCACTGATCCGTACTGGAAGTTGAGCTTAAAGCTCGCCAAGTTCCAACATCATTAGTTCGAGCTTGTGACGCTGGAGTGCATCGTCTTCCCCAACATCCCACAAGCGATATTGAATGGCGTGCAGATGGATACTGCTCCGCTCCAGCGACAAGGGTATAGTTCTGGCAGGCGCTTACCCTGATCAATCACTTGGACTTATTGATAGATGTACTTCTCTTGTTCTTTGAAGAATACGATCTGGACCCCCACAAAGATCCACACTGTCTGGGGTTGTGGGCGTGCTGTCTTGTGTGACAGGATCTATCGAGGGCGTCGCGTGGGCCCAAACCACAACCTCCAGATCACCGTGTGTGGTTGCAACAATTTCCTACAGTGCTAGAACCTTCTGTCCAGATCATCAAACTTCCCAAAGGGGAAAGATGACTATCATGTGCTGGAAATTTAACTTGAGAGTTGAGCCATAGTTTCGGGTCGGGGGCTCGTAAGCGGAGGCGCGCGTCCAGCAGCTCGCTTGTGCCTGGCGTTGCAGCTGGACACGAAGGCCCCCTTCACTCGTGAGTAATGCCGAATCGCAATTGGCCACGCGCGAGCCGAGGAGCTGCTGGATCTCTTGTTCTGATTGGAAGTTACTACGCCAGCTTATGCCCTGGTGATGACGGAGGCTCTTCATCCTGAGCATATTGGACAGCTCGTCGTAGGGGGGAAGGCGGAAGCGCAGATAGACGGCCCTGTGAGCTTTGAAGTGTGAGGGGAGGTTTCACTGCTCAGCTCTTTGAAGAGACACAACGCCGAGAGCCAGCAGGACCAATGGCTGTAGCAGACAGCCACGGAGGTCTAAATTTATAAATTTATCGGCCTTGCGATCTTGTGCTCGAGCTCCCGCCTAGTGAATCCATCGTGTTTCACGCGGTAACCACTTGTGAGCAGTGCGAGAACTCTAATTCTAAGCGACCAGCTTGGAGGAGGGAGTAAATGGCTGTTGGTTGTTCAGAGAAGTGGACTCGGTAGTCGGCGTAATAGCAGACCAATAGCATCATGTGTGAATAGCGTGCCTTCAGCGTATTCTGAGAGCACCAGAGGCAGTAGCAAACAAGTTAACGGCCGCGGGGTGGGAACTTGGGCTTTGTCTGCGTGCGCAAGGCGAATCTCTCAAGATCTATGGGGTCCAACCAGATGAAGCATAGGAAGCAGGCATCCGCGTGGCCTCGCAATCCCATGAGCTGAAGTCTCAAGAGTGGTCCATTGTCTTCCAAAGAGTGTGGCTTTTATCTGGCCTGGCTGAATGAAGGACCCCTACAAATTGAAGACCCATTGTTAGATCCTTATCGTTACTCCACCCAGATCCTGATTCCCCTCTCTTCGTAATAAGCACTGGGATCCTCCTTATACTGCCTCATCCCTGGCGCTCTTCTTCTGTAGCTCTCACTGGAAATGAGCGACAGATCCATGGATCGAAGCTTAAAGTTTCTACGCCGTGTCTCAAGTGCTGCCCTCAACTACAAGGCGAACTCTGTGAGGAAAGAGGGCACAGTCCAGTGCTCTCCTGCTAAAGATGGCACGACCCTCGCGGCTTTAGAGTTGGCCCAATGCAGCGGCGGGTTGGCTCTCGAAGGTTGGAGCTTGGAAGTCTAGATCAGCGGCTGCCCAGAGCCATGATCAGTACAGACTAATTGACCCATGGGCCATGGCCGGGCCTCTGCGTGTGATGTTCGGCGTGGCTGCCCAGCTCGCTGTTGAAGCTTGATGCTAATCTTATGGCAGTAGAACCGTGAACTCGTGGAGAGCTCCTGTAGCAGGCTGCCGGGACCGAGCAGTTACACTCGTATCCTCCTGTCTCCCAAAAGCCTGACAGGTGGACCTCGGCATGTCACCGTCTTCCGCGAGCCATCAACTGTCTCCCGGACAGAGAAGGCTGCCCAGTGCCTATGGGCGATGGAGTCTGCCACTGGAGCTCTGGATCACCCAAGCCCCGCAGCCCGGCATATGCGGTCGCCAGGACAATGGCACGCACAACGGATGGCACAATTCCCCAGCGCAACAGCCCGGCCAGGTGCGCTTGGAGGTCAATTGGGGACATAGAAAGCTAATCCAGGCTACTGGGAGGCTATTGTTAGATGGGCTGCCTAGCGGTTCTTTAGATATCGCCACTCGCTGGGGAAAGAGCACCATCCTGAACAATGGGCGCCAAAACACGGGCTTTCGCATGAATGCTCGGAGCCCTACACAACGTGCGCACACCACCAAACAACACGACGATGGTCAGGGTCACCCATCCCAGTTTCATTCCCCCTGGCTACTGGGCTCTGGCCAATCACACCCATTGTCCGTCTTGGCACACAGTACAGGTCACTGGTGCGCTGGCGAGTGTTTACAACTGGTCTCTTGCTCTCTCCATATCCCCCTGGCAACCGCTGCACTGCCCTGTACCCGGATGCAGGTCATGGTGCTCTGGATCATTTTCTTGTCGTCCTGGCGATAAGTTATCGTCGTGAGCACCAAACCAGGCTGCTCTCGACCATAAAAAACTGTAAACACTGTAAGATATGCGGGTACAGCCTGACACTTACGCGGGACAGACGCCCACAACGAGCTCTTTACCATAGGACAAACGAGCACGCTCCGGGACATCCACTCCTTGTTCTCCACCAACCCCGGCGGCTACCACCAAATTTACATAGGAATGTAGCGAGAAAGATTCTCTACAAGAGTATTCACTTGGATCTGACATTCCGCCAGCGACTAGGGTGCTAGGAGAGTTATGGAATGAGCGAACCCGGGGCTCCCCGCTAGCGATCTGACGATAGCGAGGGCAAACTTTACCATGCACGAGCCAACAAGGCAGTCGAAGGCCCAAAATACGGCAGAGAAGAGCTAAACCATCCATCGCGGGGACACGAATCACGGTCTCCACACTGGATCGATGCTTGAAGTTAAAAGGAGGCCATGATCCGCTCAATCGACACACCTCTCCTCCCTTGGCGGCTACTCAAACTTTCCATCAACTTGGCACAGGCTTACTCGTCTTTGACTTCAACACCCAACACCACACTACCTTCGAGCTCGAGCATCTTCGCAAGCTATCAAGGCTCATACACTGACTGTGCTGACTCCAAAGATCCGCTCCCACACACACGCAACACACAGCTCCACATCCCTTACCGCCGCCAATCTTCATCTTCTTTGCCGCCAGTTGCCCATTGTTTCACACAATTCAGCTTCTACTCCTCTCCACAAGCATGCCTAAGAACATGGTGACCGTTGTCGAGGGCCTCGAGTCAGACTTGGACAAGATTCACGAGTTTGAGAAGTCTCCTCTTGATGCAACCTATGACCCGAAGTCCATCAACAGTCTGCTGCCTACATCCTTCTCATCCTCAGAGGAGTCCGAGCTTGACGACAGCGACTCCGAGAACGAGTTGCACAAGCTTGACACATTGGATGACGCTGATGAGATTGCTGCCACCTCCGGCTCCGCCTCCAAGAAGGCTTTGGATGACAACTACCGTGGCCGTCCATCCTCCTGTGTCTTTGTTGCAAGTCTTGCCGCTTCATTGACTGACGACGAGTTGTCCCTCTCTGTCACCAAGCACTTCAGCCAGTGGGGCGAGTTGGCTCTGGTCAAAGTCTTGAGAGACCCTTCCAACAGACCATACGCCTTTGTCCAGTACACCAACGACGCTGATGCCAAGTTCGCCATGGGTGAGGCTCAGCACACAGTCCTCAACGGCAGAACCATCCGTTGTGAGCCAGCAAAGGTCAACAGAACCTTGTACATCGCCACATGCAACGGCTACGAGATCACATTGAAGGTCATCAAGGAGATCTTGGAGAAGTTTGGTGAGATCGAGCAAATGGTTGGAAACAACGACTCTACTTACAGAAAGTCCAACTTGAACAAGGCTTGGTTTGCTCAGTTTGCATACAGAGACGACGCCATTAGAGCATATGCCAACCTCAGACTGAGCCCGGAGTGGATCGTTGAGTGGGCTCAGAACATCGAGCACCCCTCTGAGACCATTCACAAGGAAGAGGAGGTTGACATTGACAGATGTTCCATCTTTGTTGGTCAGTTAGATGCCAAGGCTACCAAGGAGTTGTTGCATGAAAGATTCTCCAGACATGGCAAGGTCACAGAGGTTTCATTGGTGTCAAGGGCCAACAACAACTTTGCATTCATCAAGTTCGCTGATGAGAAGGCCGCTGCCGCTGCTGTTGAGAGAGAAAACCACGCTGTGTTCTTGGAGAAGACTATGCATGTTCAGTACAAGGAGCTTCACCACAAGAAGAAGAAGTTTGCCACCACACACACTCCAAGATTGAACCTTGCCCCACCTCCAGTCAACTTGCCATCCTCCAGAAGAGCAAGCACAGGATCTGGTTTTGCAGCTGAGCACATCGGAAGATCAGCCATGGGTCACTTTGGAGCCCCACATATGAACCGCTCTGCTTCGATTTCCAGCAAGGCTCCTTCATCCAAGTTGAGCCAGCGTACTGTCTCCTTCACCAGTGACAAGTCCATTAAGTTCTACACATACGCCAATGACCGCATTGCACCAGTCAAGACCGAGAGCGCAGCCACAACTGAGAAGACGCCACTTTCATCTCCAAGCAACCACACATTGAACTCGGCTGGAGGCGAGGCCAAGTCCATCTTCTCAGGAACAGCCCCATCCATCACTGCATCTACTGAGACCCAAATGCATGACGAGCACCCACCATACAAGATCCCACTCAGAAGAGCTGCTCACCTGGTGCCAACAAACCCACCCCCACATGGATCTCAGTACTACTACTATGCATTCCCACCACCAAAGGAGGGCATGGTGTACGACCACCAATCCCAGTTCCCATTGCCGTACGGTGCCTACCCATACTACTACGCCGACCAGCCTATGGTGGACTTCCAGCAAGCATCACACCCACCAGCACCACTGAGCTCTAACACTGTCATTCCTCCAGCTCCATACTACATGTACTACAGTGTTCCTCAGACCCCAAACTTCCAGGAGAAGGAGGCGGGTGCTTTTGAAGGTGCAAAGCACGAGATGGACTACTGATTGTCTGTCCTTGTGCGATTCATGATTGCTTTCGTTCCACATCATTAATTTCTGCACCCATCGCCCATTTGTTCCACATTCATTCTCATCTTCTATCTTCTGATCATTCATATCTTTCTTCTTCGACGTTTTGATCTGCCAGCTTTATGCTCTCGTTCTTCCACTCGGATGGTGACGATGAGTTGAAGGGTTTGATCATGCTTCCATCGTTGGCCCTTCGCATTCTCCCCCACGATGTTCTCAGGGGCTTCTGGTCTGGTATCACAAGCGCCCGTGTTTAGTGATTAATTGTTCCAAAATGTTAGTTTGATTTCCGTTTGTTCACAAAGACCAGCTGTTGTAGCGCTTGAATCTTTCGATCAACCCCGGACTTTTTTTGATGGGGCGCTGCACCGGCCCCCGGGCGTCAGCGATAGCCTTCTGACTGGCCTTGATCACAACAGCACTAGTGTCCACTTTCCCCTTGGCCATGAATGAAACTTTGAAGTGCTGCAGTAGATGTATAATAAGTCAGATGTCAGATGTCAGAGCATCTTCCTCGTACCCCACTTCAAGAGCCCAGCGCAAATGCTCTGCCCACCTGTGTTGTAAACAAGGTTGGTAATCACATGACGTCATTCTCACCCTTATCAAAACAAAGCACGCAAAATTGAAAAAAATATCGACGAAAACCCGGACACCAAGCGATTTTGCTCGACCACACCACAGCCCCCGGCGGCAAGCGCGGGCTCCACCAAACATCAAACAACAGCAGCAAAGGAGCTCTGGCGGCTGTTGGAAGGAGGACCACTGTTTGTTCGTCCTCATACTTTGCTATTCCGAGAATACTCTCTGCCTCTGAGCCCCAACACACTCCTTTTCCCCACCACCCAGGCGCCACAGAAGCACACCTGAGAAGTGCCGTGTCACAGGAATGGATCAGTTCAACAACGACCAACTGGGCTCATGGGAGTCGCAGCCAGACGTCGTGGTGGACAGTGACTTCAGGCCTGAGACACAGCCCACGCTACAAGGCTCTGAGGACAACTTATTCATGTTTGACACGATGTTTGAGCTCCCAAAGACGCCGCCATCGCAGCCAGCTACAACAGAGACTCAACAGCTCCAGCAAGTTCAACCACAACAACAGATACATCTACAGCCACAACAACAGCAGCACTCGCTAAAGCAACGTATGTTCAACGGTAAGATGGGCCTCTTCCAGCAGAACCTCACCACCGACTACACCACCGAGCTGGGTCCTTCAACCAGCGCCTCGAACTTGACGCCCGGCTCCATCGGCAACGCTGCCACTGTTGTCAACACTCCCACGCCCGAGGAGGACTTCTACAGCGGGAACCAGCTACTGGACGAGCTCAACTGGGATGGAGGAATGCACATGGACAGCATGAGTGTGCTGTATGGCGATACGACGACGCTGGCGTCCGAGACGAGGACATCCTACGACTACAGAGACTCGAGTGAGTTCTTCGACTCGTTATCAAGACCGGAGGACCTCCCAGCTACCAACAAGTCGAGGTTTGGTGGGTTCTCAAATTCGTTGTCCTCCATCTTCAGAAGCAACAACAGCAACAGCAACAACAACAGCGATGCGCCCGCAGAGCCGCTTCCAAACAACACAACCCCCACGAGCTCCAGATTCAGCCTAAGAGCCATCAACCCGCTCTCGACACACAAGAACCCCAACACACTTGTCCAGACGCTGCCTAATCTCTCTGAGGAGGTTGAGAACTTGAATCTTGACGTGCCTGATGTGAGTCCCAAGAAGTGTGAGAAGGGCATCCACGTGAAGAACTGTGACTGCAACAACCCAGCCAAGAAGAAGAAGAGAACGGGCAGCAGTCTGGTGAACGCCCTCGCCAATGCCCGACTCAACTTTGGCCGCTCGCAGAACCAGCAGAGTGCTAACTCTATCATCGAGGAGCCCGTGAACTTTGAGTACAATGACGAACTCACGAGAGTCATCTCGATGGCGAGTATGAACTCGTCCAGCTACAACTTCAGTGCTATCAGCAGACAGAACCAGGAGATTGATGACTTGTTGAACCTTTCTGCTATTCCCCAGGAGGATATGGTTCCACCTGCGGTGAAGATTGAGGATGCGGATGAGATGAGGCTCGAAGACGGGAAGGAGCCAGAGAATCACTCTCCAGACTACGCGGCGTTGTTCTCCGATGTGAGCACCAAGAAGCGCAGTAAGTCGCTTTCATTCAGAAAGAAGACTGCAGTGAAGTCTGAGTCGGAGACCCCATCGGTTCCAAAGGTTGGTTCCTCTTCGTCCTCGCAGAAGTCCGCTGTCGGCACGCTGCCAACTGTTGCTGAGAACCCAGTCGATGTCCCGGCTTTGCCTGAGGGTATCACACTCCCAGATGGCATGCAGATCCCTGTGATTGCTCCAGAGAACGAACCTCCAAGACGTGGACGCAAACCTACGACGGAGTACGACCCAGCCAAGCCGTTCGTGTGCAATTACTGCTTGAAGAGATTCAAGAGACAGGAGCATCTAAAGCGTCATTTCAGAAGTCTTCACACCAACCAGAAGCCGTTTGATTGCACGATGTGCGGGAAGAAGTTCTCGAGATCTGATAACTTGGCTCAGCACATCAAGACCCATTCTGAGGGCGATGGAGATGGTGATGTTGAGGTTGAAGGATGATGTTCTGGAGAGACTTTTACTTATGGTTATGTTTTAAACTTTCTCGCCAGACAAGGGAGGGCTTGTTGGCTAATACTTTTAATACTGCTTATCGCTTTAATATTCACGACATTCTTAATTACTGGACATCTATACGTAGTCTTGATCGACTTACCCATGATGCCTTGATATTGATGCACACCAGCGGAAGATCATTCAACGCCCCAACCGTACACCTCACTCTACTAGAAAGAAAGCTCATGAATGCAGAAACCAAGTATTAAATAATTTATAAACAACAGCAAAGAACGAAGCGACAACAACAGCATGCACATACAATTTTTCACCTCTTCCCCTGGCCATCTTCCCGAGACGGCTAGTAATGATCCAATCAAACTCTCAGAAGTTCGTAGCACTATTCGGCATACCCTTATACGCGGCTCCATTCTGCACCATGGTATCCTCCGATGCATCATACCTCGTATCATCCTCCGCAACAGTCTCGTCAAAGTACTTCTCATCCAGCATGGCGTCTGCGCCGTGCTTCTTGCCCACGAGCTCGCCCTCCGCGTTGATGAAGCTCTTGCCCTTGTTTCTGAAGAGGCGGTAGTATGCGAGAACGACAAAGAGGAGAAGGAGCGGGACGCCAAGGCCAACGACACAGCCAATGATGATGTTGCGGTTGTGTTTGGAGAGCCCAGAGCCGGATGAGGGTGACACGTTGGCGAGGGTTGGCGTCGCTGTCGTGAGTGTGTTTGTTGTGGATGTTGAGGTCGTGTCTGGGACCGCGGAGGTGATGGTCGTGGTGTGGTTGATGATGATGGTTGTGCCATCGTGGACTGAGGTCGTTGTGCCATCGGTGGAAGAGCTTGAGGAGGAAGAGGTGGTGGTGGTAGTGGATGACGAGCTCGAGGAGCTTGATGAAGAGCTCAAAGACGTCGACGAGCTCAAAGAGGATGATGATGTGGTTGGAGTCTCTGAAAATGTAGACGACGAAGATGATGTCGATGAGACAACCGTTGAGCTTGTGCTTGGCTCGACATAGATCGAAGAGGCCGATGAAGAAGCAGGAGTTGTAGACGACGACGAAGGTGCGAGATACACGTACGACGATGAAGGCTCCACAGAAGCGACGAACGAGCTTTCAGTGGATGATGATGACCCCCAGTTAACAGAGCTCCAGCTTGAACTCTCTGTAGAAACAGTGCCGTTCGTGTCATCACGCTTCTCAACCACGATCTTGTCCTGGGTGAAGTCTGCCATGTGTCTTATCTCCTCAACGATGGCCATCTCAGGCGCACGTTTGAGGACTGTGTGGGCGTGGTGATGTGAGGGGAAGGCCAAGTAGGCCATGAGCCCCATCAGTGTGAGGACCACGAGCGATAGAAAGCCCGTGCGAGCAGCCATTGTTAGAGAAAGGGGGCGAAAGGGGCAGCGAGAAGGGGCAGCGGTGATCCCTGTTCAAGCAGGCTTTACGGTGGAAGGTGACACTGTATGACGGTGGCGAGTCTGCGACAACGAGGCCGCTGGTGATGGAGATGTGGGATGCTTTACACGGGGGCAAAGATGTCTGGTGAGAGAGAGAAAAGAGGGAGAAAAGAGTGTGCCTGCGGCTATTATTATCCTCGAGATTTCAGGTTTTTCTTTTTGGCCCGGGGCAACACTGCACACAGCGCCACGAGATTCCACGGACCAAAACGGCGCTGTTTATACTATAGCTTCTCTCCTGGGCGGCTAAATTGCTAAATTGGTATTGTAATTTGTGCTGATTATCATTCTGGCCAATCAGAGCTTTCTCTTCGTCCAACTCTGAGGTCACTGGGCGTCCTGGGCGGCTCCTGAACAATAGGAGGTGCTAATTTTAGCGACGCCAGATCGCTTATATACGCGTGATCGGCAGGGTCCCCGGCTTGCTACTCCTGCACTAAAGCATTTACACTTTTCAACAAAAACAATCGAGAGATGAGGAGAACAGAGCTTCTATTATTGGCGGGGTTTGCACTAAAATTCTGATCCAGGAACGCCAGCAGAAGTGTGGGGGCAGAGCAGAGTCACGAGGACCCGCGAAAGGTCATCACCATGACAACCATCGCTTTATCTGATCTCTGGCAACGAGGAGTTTTCTGTACTACAATTGGCTGAGTTCAAAGATTTGGTCGTTTATAATGACTAAGGACACATCTAGAAAGACTGATGCTTCGTCCAGCGTGTAGGAGAAAAGTTCAAAAGTGGTGCGGGGTATCGTGAAGTTCACAAGGACACCTCAGTGAGGCCGTAGGTACCAGCAACGCAGTACTGGGTGAAGTTTGTGAAGTAGTAGTCAATGAGCATCTCGTAGAACTTCTCATCATCAATCTTGTCAACAATAGTGGCGTTGGCAACCTTGTATCCCTCGGTTGGGGCCCAGTCTGGGTTCCAGATTCTCAAGTTACCGTAGAATGGAGAGTAGTAGGTGGTGTCCACGGCGACGGCAACCTCAGTGGTCTCAAGCAAGAGCTCTGGGAAGGACATGAAGGCAGAAACAACCTCGTCCCAGAATGGAAGGGTCTGCTGGTCGTTGTTCTCAGTGTAGTTACCGGTTCCGAGCAAAGTGAGGACCCAGGACATGTATGGAGTGTCCTCAATCACGTCGTATCCACCAGCCTTCTCAATGATCTCGTCGTAGAGCTCCTGGGATGGGACAAGGTAGTTGGTGACGTTGGCACCGATGTAGAGCTCCCTCCAGCCAGCGGTGAGCACGATCTGGGCCGCTTCAGGGTCCTGGATCAAGTTGATGTCGGTGTTGATGTCGATGGTGATGGAGTCACCAGTGGCAGCAGCGTACTGGGTGTCGAAGTAGCCTCCCATCATGTACAAGCCAGCAGCGTCCTTAGCGAGGTCTGGATAGATGGAGAGAGCCTGGGCAACGGTGGTACCGGTACCGGCCATGTACACGGTGACTGGGTCTGTGTCCTTGTTGTCCTTGACGGCGTTGATGAGGGCAATGGCACCTGGGGTGGCATCGTAGGTTGTCACATTATCCCATGTGTAAGTGTCTGTGTAGGTTGGGGCCCAAGCTCCCTGCCACACGAGCTCACCGAAGAGCTTCTCCCAGAGCTGGAAGGTCTCGTTGGTTCTGATGAGTGGCTGCTGGGCACCGACGTGCAAAGGAACACAGCCGGTGATGTTGTATGTGTCAAAGATGTTGGAGGCAGTACCCATGGCGTCGACAACGGATGCAGAACCGAAGGACATGGAGACACCGAGCACCTCATGGCCTGCAGCCAAAGGAATGAGGACCTGCAATGGAGCGAGACCGTCGTTGTCGATGAAGATCTTCTTGGCCTGGGCGAGCTCGACCAAAGAGGCAGCGATGAGGGAGAGAGTGGAGAACTTCATTGTGTCGTGTGGTTGTCCTCCATGATCTCTTTTAGTTGCAAGAACAAACAGCGAATGCTAGCCCTTTTATACCTCCAGCGGAGCTCATCTCGGCTCCTCGAGGAAGATGCAGCGCCGCAGATCTTTGGCATCCTTCCTCACTGGGCGAACTGGAGGCTGCGATAAGACTTGTTGGCCGCATTGGGGGCATGTGGAGCCCAAAGGGGAAAGACCAAGACGCTTCGATGCAAAGCCTTCTAATTTGTATGGAAAATGGACATAATCCCCAGTCCATAATTGGTGGGGAACTGCGGCTCTAGGTCCCGACTCCCAGGTCCCAAACTTCAAAGCCCCCGGAAATTTTGCGGGCACCTAAATTACTCGCATGAGCTCGAGTCAATCAGCGGAGATTGGATAAGTCCGCTTTCTAGGAGTACTAAATATCTATTATCAAGGGTCTATAGACACCCTTAGGAGGATAGTTTGTTTCTAATGTTCATTAATAATGATATTGGCCGGTATTACAACCATACAATTAGCGTTGTCTAGAGCTTCTTCCCTCGAAAGTTCATGAGCTCTCCGCGTGGGCACGGCTTCAATTCCTTATCGGACCCCTGAACGGAAAAAAAAAGTTCTCTCCGCGGCCCAGGCCGACGGCTTTAATGAAGAAGAAGAGTTCTCTTACACAGATTGACTATCATTGACTGATAATATCTCTTCATCTTTCTAGTAAGTTAATAGTTGACCTGCTCTTCATGGTCAGTCAGCTCCAACAGCCCGTCCGCAAATCTCATTGTTCAAGACAGCGAGACACCGCTCATCACTGCTGCCACATACCTCGAGCTCGCCTATCTTCTACATCCAAATCACCAAACTGTTATAAACCATTCATAACAAGCAATTTATGATCTTCTGGCAACCTGTGTAACCATTTCCCAGAGCGTCATCTGTGGCACCCATGCAACATTGAACACCTTATTCCTCAAGAAAGTTCTCTTCCTCTGGATAACAAATCTGATCCTCCCATTACTCCCCACCAGTTTCGTCATAGCATTATGCAACCTGGCCCTCTTCTCAAACACCTGATCCACGCTCTCACACCCAAGGAACTCCAGCACGTCGTCCTCGCTCATCAGCTCCAGCACGATGCAGTTCCTGTCTGGAATCAAAAACTCGTCCAATTGCCCGCGCGGAACGTTGGAGACGTATAGCTTGAAAGCTGATACCATCACTGAGGTGTCAAAGGACCCACCAAATGTTGTGCCGACAAAGTCAAGCGTGCTGGGAACAACACCATGGATGTATCCTTCGAATGCCCGGACTTGGCCAATCTCAAGGGGTCCTGTCATGATTCGCTCGATTGATTCTGGGTCTTGTGAATTGAGATCTCCTTCTTCCTCCTCTTCAGCTACTTCTTCTTCATCTTCAAGATCCTGTTCTGGTAGCGGGGAAACATGTTTGGACACAGGAGACGAGATCTCCGTAGTACTAGGCTCAGATATCTTTGTAGAAGTTGATGAATGTTGAGCCTTCCCTTGTCCTGTGATCTTTGATATTGATTCGTCAGTCTCCTTGGAGGATGTAGATGAGTGCACAACACTTGCACTCTCTTCCTCAATGCTTTCCGACTCCTTTGCAACGACATGAGTGAGGTTCGTGGATGCCTCGGCCCCACTTGTTAAATCATCAATGCTCTCAAGAGACTCGCCCAACACTTGAGAAGCAGGCACTTGTGTATGTGAGTCAGTCATCTCCATCTCGACTTTTGAGGAACCCTCTTCTTCAATAGGTTGTGTTTGTCTTAGTTCTGGGCTCTTGAGTTTGGTTTCAGGTGAGACTGTCTTGATGTCCATCAAGATCTGAGAGGATGATGTAGTCTCATTATCCACAAAGACTTGGGACGGAACGACTTCTGAAGACTCAACAATCTGTGTGTCAACTTCAATCGTAAGATCATTCAATGTCTTTTCATCCTCATGCTCTTCCTTCTTCACCACGGGCTGTGTGTGAGAGTGTGCTGAATGGTCATCATCCGAAAGCTGCGAGCTTGCAATATCTCGGCTCTCCGGATCAGAGTAGTCGTCATCAGATATCTCAATCACTTGAGGTATCGTCTGCTCCTCGGTCTTGATCTGTGTCTCCTCAGAGTCATCAATCGAGGAAGTTGGGAACCCAGCGAGTTGTGATCCTTGGAACTCATTGGCATTGAAGAGGATATCTGAAGAGATCTTCGTCACGGGTGATGCATTGATCGAGTTCAGACTCTGCTCGACGTGTTCCACCTTCACTTGTGTCTCCACCTTTTGCTTCTTTGTCGGTGCAACGCGGCTCAATACCGCCTGGAAATCAGTAGTCGTCTCATCCACATCGTGCCGATCCTCAATCAAGGCCTTGACGAGCTTCTTCACTTTCTCCACGTTTTTGGGGTCCAATTTCAAAATCTCATCAGGGAACTCGTTCAGGTTCGTAAAGTCTGTCAGCATGTATCTCAGATCCTTTGAGCTCAACTCCTTGTACACCTCAGCTCGACAAGACAACAGCACGATGGTGTCGTTGTTCATGAACTCAAAAGACGAACAACCATCAGCATACCTCTTCCTCAATGCCTTGATTTTCTCCACAGCACGAGACCCATCCTTCACACGGAAATCATGCGTATTCGGACCCGTGAGGCGCTCCTGGGTGAAGTCTGTGAGAGATAGAACTGGGCGGTTGGAGAACTCAGCCTTGACGGCAAACATGACGATCTCAATCCTCAGTGCATCGTGAGACACGCTCGGAATTTTGTGGTGTCGCAGATCACTGATGTATCCAATGTGTAACACCATGGTCTTCTCCCCAGAATCCCCCTCTCTCTTTGCTGATGCCTACAACGCGTGAACTTAGCAGTAACCACTGTGACGCGTCGTTTGTTTTCATTGAGCGTCGGAATAATTCCGACGCGCTTACATAATCCCTGGTAGGGGCAACAATCCACCCGCGAAACCTGAAATTTGGAGTTGCGGCTTGCGCAGCTGAAGGGCAAGTTGGAAAGTAAAACCACCAGTGACACCTGTCCCGTGTTGCAATTGAGCTTCAGGAACACAATCACTACAATGGCAGGAGAACCGCTCGATCCCGCATCCGTGAAGCCGGCTCCTCCAACGGCCAAGAAGACCCGCAAGGTGCTCGTGAAGAAGGCAAAGAAGGCCACCGATGTCAAGAAGTACGCCTGGCTCGCCGCTCATGGCCTCACCATCGTTTGTGGTGGGGCATATTTGTTCTTCTACGCATTCAGATGGTTCTTGAGTAATTGGTGGTGGACCCCACGTATCTGCTACAGACTCAGTTTCATCGGCGTGCTCGTTGCGTACTCCATCACAGTCATCACAACTTTTGGCGCAGTCATCCCAGGATACCACACTCTGCTGGCCACTGAGAACTTCCAAAACTTGATCCTGGCGTTCATCTGGCTTGTGTCGAGACCATCAGCATTCAAGCTCTTGCCATACTACGCCATTGCTCTCCTCCAGATTGCAAACATGTACAACGTGAAGCCAATCCTCAACATGCAGGACCAGCTCAGTGATGCCATCTCCACATGCGAGTTTGTCGTCATCTTTGCCCTCCTCATTGACACATTGTTGTTCAGGGGCACCTCTGGATTTGCCCTCGCTATCTACTTGATGTTCTACTGGCTCAGAATCAACTTCTCGCCTTACACACAGGCATACTTGGGCAAGGTTATTGAGATTGTCGATGAGAAAATCATGAAGAAGCAAAAGCCAGAAATCCAGGCCAAATGGCAGAAGGCTAA
Organism: Petasospora xylosilytica; assembly: GCA_003708285.2. Classification (NCBI taxonomy): domain Eukaryota; kingdom Fungi; phylum Ascomycota; class Saccharomycetes; order Phaffomycetales; family Wickerhamomycetaceae; genus Petasospora; species Petasospora xylosilytica. The sequence continues at coordinate 78,132 of PPNT02000039.1, read as the reverse complement.
GGACTTCATTGAGTTTAGAAGATCCCAGACCAAGTTGATGTTTGATAAGGAGCTCGACCAAGAGCCAGCTGTCGTTGACACGGCCGACCACTCACAGAGCGGCAAAGTGCTCCAGCCGGGTGAGGAGAAGGAAGTTGTTGGCCAGACCATCCCAGATAAGCCAGCCAAGGCACAGGTCCCACAGGGAGTCTTCAGAAAAGACCCAGCCTCAACATCCATCCCAGAACCAGCTGCCACGAACCCAACTGCCATCTCCAACGCTTCATCCGCAAGCCCCCAATCGGTGAAGGCTACCCCATCAAAGCCAGTACCAGCCGTTGCACAGGCTTCTGGCCGCATCTCGGCACCATCGACACCAGTTGCTGCTTCGACATCCAAGCACACTCTTGACCCAAGACAACAGCTTATCAACAGTGCCCAGAAGCTTACTGGAAGTACCCCACAGAAGACGACCCAGGGAGTTCAGCAGAGTGCACAGGGCGAGCTGGAAAAAGTGCAGAAGGCTGCTCAGGAGCAGATTGCTGGTACACAGAACACCATCTGAGGTCTGAGTGATGCCTTTGTATTATAATCATCATGAGACATTCGTTAAACATCAGCTATTTGTAGAGTGTGTACTCATTCGCGCGCCCGCTTTCGGCCGATCAACTCGTGAAAGCTGGGTGCTCCAAAGGCCAAAGCTCACACTCAGTGGCAAAACAACACAACGGGCGGCAACACCACAAACGCAGAAATGTCCACGAAAATTTTGGATAACGTCTTCTCCAAGAAGGACACTCACCTCTTCCGCCACTTCTGCGGCGCTGATGACGAGCACGGCCAGGAGACGGGCAAAGAGTCCTCCCAGCCCCTTGACACGACAACACTCGACGTCAAGACTCTGCTCTCTCTCCCAGTCAGCAGCAGGGCAGAGCAGATCTACAACAACGACGTCATGGACACCACTCAGGCGCTTCTGCAGTCCACCAAGCCGTGGGTCTCCAATGCCAACTACTTCCAGAATGTTCACGTGTCCTCCCTCGCGTTGCTCAAGATGACGATGCACGCCAAATCAGGAGGGTCCATCGAAGTCATGGGCATGCTCACTGGAAAGATCGTCGACAAGGGAATCGTTGTGATGGATGTGTATCCTCTCCCAGTTGAGGGCACAGAAACCAGAGTGAACGCTCAGGCAGAGGGCTACGAGTTCATGGTGCAGTACCTTGACAGTTTGCGCAGGGCTGGAAGGCAGGAGAACATTGTTGGCTGGTACCACTCACACCCAGGATACGGATGCTGGCTTTCCGGTATTGATGTGAGTACACAATCTCTCAACCAGCAGTTCCAGGACCCATACCTTGCCATTGTCGTTGACCCTATGAGAACAAAAACCAATGGCCTTGTTGAGATTGGTGCCTTCAGAACGTATGACGAGAAGTATGTTCGTGCACAGGCTATGAACCAGCAGCAGACCTTTGGATCAGCGTCAATGGGATCCTCACCAGCTACAGCCAGGAAGAGTTCCAAGGACTCCACAAAGAAAGCCGGTGGTAAGGCTAATGATATCCCAGAGGAGAAGATCAAGGACTTCGGTATGCACGCAAGCAAGTACTACTCTCTTTCAGTCGACATCTTCAGAAGCTCAGTGGATCACATGATCTTGTCCAACTTGTGGAACAAGTTCTGGGTGAGCAGTCTTGTGGAAACCGGCAAGACTGAGGAGGAGCAGAAGGCTGAGATGGAGGAATTCTTGAATGACAAGCTCACGGACTTGGAACACAAGGCCGAGATACTCAAGCGCAGTGAAGTCAAGTCCAACAACCATAGAGTGTTGAAAAAATCGGGAAACAGTGGATCCGGATTGGCCATGCAGGGCATGGGTATGAGCGGGATGGGCTGGGACCGTGACACGTTGAGACAGTCTCCTCCACCACAGAGAGCACAGCACAGCGAGATGCTCAGATCGAGATTCCAACAGCCACAAAGTCAGGCGCCAGAGAAGTTTGGTGCGGCATTCCTGCAGAAGTCTCAGCTCTCCCCATTCTCTAAGGCAAACATGTTGAGCAAGATTAGCAAGGAGGAAGCACAAGACTCTGAGGCAGACGAGACTGATTCCGAGATGAACGATGCTGACAGTGACATGGATATGCTTCAGGACCAAGATGAAACGAGAAGACTTGGGGAAATGATTTCGGGGCAAGTTAGAAGACATGGAAGGGGACATGCCTCCCAAACCATGAGTCCAACACAGGGTTCTTCTGGAGAGGCTGTACATGATCCATTGGCTGCTAAGAAGAAGAAGTTACATGACAAGGTGAAGATGACTGGTGCTGAGGCCAGCAGAAACTTGATGAAGTTAAAGATGCAGGAGATTTTGTTCTTGAATGAGGACTGATATGGTCTACTCTATGTTATGATGACTCCACGCGATACATGTCAGCTAATTTGTTTGTGCTCTCAGATGCTTCCTATGTAGATCATATTCTAAGGATCCTTTTCCGGTAAATCATTTAAATGAAAAGGAGTGAATTCAAACAAGCTTATGCAGTACTCTGTATGGCGCAGCTTAATTATTAATTAGCGCCAATGCAGTTAGCAGCTAGGCCGGTCGCGCGGAATTCCGGTTACGGCGATATTCTCTACTCTACACTCATACCAAGTACTCACAAAAGAACAAACACAAATGATTAAAAACGATTAATAACGTATAACACAAAAATGACGAATATTAGTTCACAAAAACCTCAAAATCAAATAGGAACCTCCTCGTAGACGATTTCCTCTCTGTAGGAGTACAACGACTCGTTGTCATTCTCCTTCTCATCAACTGGTGCCCTTCTGTTCGCAAGAGCAGCACCGCCAGCAGCGAGTGTAGCAGCAGTAGCACCTGCAAGAACCTTCGAAGAGTTCTCGGCCTTGGTGACTGGAGCAGTAACAGACGAAGCAGCGGCTGGGGCCTTTCTCTTCAATGGAGTGGAAGCAGGAGTGGTCTTTGGTGTAGCGGCAGCAGAAGTCTTTGGAGACTTTGAAGAGGAGGAGTCAGAGTTGAAGATTCTTGAGAAGAAACCTGGTTTCTTATCTCTTGGTGTTCCTCTGGATGATCTCGTAGACTTTGCTGGGGTCACCGTCTTCTTTGGAGTGGCAGAGGCTGGTGCCTTCTTCAGTGGTGTAGTTGGTTCAATGACTGGAGCAGAAGCAGCAACTGGAACAACTGGCTCAGATGGCTCGGAGATTGGCTCGACGGCAGACTCAGACTCAACTGGAATCACCTTACCGGCGTTCTTTGGGTCAAGAGTGACGAAGCCTGGAACCTCCTTCTCAGCAGATTCGACAGCTGGCTCTTCAACATCTGGAGTCTCAACGGCTGGGGTCTCAACAACTGGAGTCTCGACAGCTGGAGCCTCGAGAGATGGCTCTTCAACAGATGGCTCTTCAACAACTGGAACCTCAACTTCCTTCTTCAACTCCTCAGCGGCAGAGACTGGAGAGACACCATCCTGGACAGTGAACTTGTGTTCCGCTGGGATCTCAACTGGAGCTGACTCAGTGTAGGCTGGCTCAGCAGCAACCTCTGTTTCAGCCACCGGCTCAATCTCCTTGGTGGTTGGCTCATCAGCGGAAACAACAGTAGAACCGAGAACAGTGGCACCAAGACCAACTGCAGCAGCACCGGCAATGGCCTCAACTGGCATGGTGGTAGCCTCAGCTGTGGTAGAGTCAACTGGAGCATCAGTAGCAACTGGCTCGGAAGCAGACTCAACAGACTTGAGTGGAGTAGATGGTTCAGGAGTGACCTCTCTGGAAGTAGAGGCGGCAGCAGCAGCAGCCTTCTTTTTCTTCTTGGCGTCTCTCTTCTTCTTGTTCTTCTTAGCATTCTTACCAGAAGGGGTAGTTGTCACGCCAGCCTCTGGCTCTGGAGTAGCCTCACGAGTGGATGTCTCTTCAGTGGAGATTGGAGCTGGAGATGGTGATGGGGAAAGCTCAACAGCCTTCTTCACTGGTGTCTCTGGAGTCAACTCCTTCTCAACAGGGGTATCAACAATAACGGCTGGAGCCTCGACCTGTGGTTCTTCAAGCTGTGTCTCAGCAGTCTGAGGTGGGGTTGGGAAAGATGAGGCCTCTGCAATGGCTTCTGGCTTCACCTCCTGGATGGTATCCTCACCGGCAGTAACGACAGCCAACACGTGGTCCTCCTTCTTGGCCTGCTCCAGTGTGATCTCCTCCAACTCAACGTTTGGATCGTTGGCAGTGACGGCAATGATTGGCTCCTCACCATCCTTGACAACCTCAGCAGCAAACTCAGTGTTGGTCACGTTCTCAATCTTGGATGTTGGAACAGGCTCGGAAACCTCTGGAGTTTCAACTGGTGCAACGTTCTCCTTGTCAGAGTCTGGAATAATCTCCTTGGTTTCTGGTTCGATAACATCTGGCTCAGCAACGTTTGGTTCAGTAACAGCTTCAACTGGAGCTTCAACAGACTCAAGTGGAGCTTCAACTGCTTCAACGGTCTCTGGTGCTTCAACAGTCTCAGCAGGAGCGCCGGCAGTTTCTGGAGCAACAGCATCAGCTGGAGTGGCGACAGATGGAACAGCATCAGCAGCCTTGGAAGTGACAGTGGCAGTAGCAGTAGTAACAGCCTTCTCGACCGTCTCAGTGGTCTTGGAGACAGTGGCAGCAGCAACAGCAGCAGTACCAACGGCAGCTGCAGTGACTGCAGTGACTGCACCAGCGGCAGCCTTAGATCCGGACTTCTTGGAGTCGGTCTTCTTTGTCTCGGCCTTCTTCTTCTCTTCCTTGTCCTTGCTTCTGAACGAGGAGAAGAATCCAGAAATTCTTCTCTTACTCTTCTTGTCAGGAACGGTCTCCTTCGTCTTGATGTTGCTGATGACCAAGTCGCCCTTCTCCTTGGCTGGAGCAGCGGCCTTCTTAGCAGACTCAACAGGAACAGATTCAGTAACCTTCTCCTTGGTAACCTGGACTCCAGATGGCATGGCTGGAACATCAACACCAACGTCCCACATCGACTTCTTAGTAACTGGGGTAGACTCCTTGACATTCACGTTCGTGATGACAGCATCACCAGTCTCCTTTGGTGTCTCAGAAGCAACTGGAGTGGACTCCTTGACGTTCACGTTAGTGATCTTGGCAGATGGGTCAGAAGTGAACTCAGAAATGTCAACAGAAGATGGCTCAACAGATGGAGCGGTCGCCTCAGAGACAGGAAGAGACTCCTTGACGCTCATGTTGGTGATAACAGCGTCACCGGCCTCTCTGGTCTCAGTGGAAGCAACTGGAGCAGACTCCTTGACCTTGATGTTTGTGATCTCAGCACCGGCTCCAAGAGCAGCAGCTCCGGCAGCTCCGGCAGCACCGACAGCAACGGCAGAGACAGATTTGGACTTCTCTTCCTCTTCCTTCTCGGCAGCAGCTTTCTCAGTGGCGGCCTTCTCAGCAGCGGCCTTCTCAGCAGCTTCCTTCTCGGCAGCAGCAGCAATAGCAGCCTCCTGCTCTTCCTTCTTCTTTCTGGCAGCTTCCTCTTCAGCAAGTCTGGCTTCCTCGGCGGCCTTCTCGGTAGCAATTCTCTCTTCTTCCTCCTTACGGAGTCTCTCTTCCTCAGCAAGTCTGGCCTCTTCAGCGAGTCTGGCTTCTTCAGCGATTCTTGCCTCCTCTTCAGCCTTCTCTTTGGCGATTCTCTCCTCCTCCTCCTTACGGAGTCTCTCCTCTTCAGCCAATCTAGCCTCCTCTGCAAGTCTGGCCTTCTCTGCCAGTCTGGCTTCTTCAGCGATTCTGGCCTCCTCGGCAAGTCTGGCCTCCTCGGCAAGTCTAGCCTCCTCAGCCAATCTTGCTTCCTCGGCCTTTCTTGCCTCCTCCTCGAGACGGATTCTCTCTTGCTCCTCGTCATAAGCCTGTCTCTTCTGCTTAGCCTCCTCGAGTCTTGCCTCTCTCTGAGACTTTCCAGCCTTGACAGCTGCCAACTCCTCCTTGAGATTCTCCAATCTGGTCTTAGAAGCATCCAAGTCGGACTCGGAGGACTTCAAATTGTTGGTGGTCTCAACAACTTGTCTCTCACTCTGGGCGATAAGATCCTCGTTCTCAGCAATAGTACCCTTCATCTCAGCAATCTGGGCCTCGAGATCGGACTTCTTGGCCTCGTGCTCAGTGTTAACGCCAGTCTGCTTCTCCAACTCACGGTTGGCCTGGGTCAATTGCAACTGGAGGAGCTCGAGCTTGAGTTCGTACTCGGACTGACGGGCATGGAGAACACGGGTGGAGATCTCGTTACGCTTCTGGGAGATGACGCTGTTGTGGATCGCCTCAAGCTTCTGCTGTTTCTGCTGCTCAGTCTCACGCGTGTGGTTCACCTTGGTATCCTCGTGCTTCTTGTCTGCGGCCTCGGTGGTGGTGATGTGCTTCTCGTTGGCCTGCTCGATCTCTTTGGTGGTCTTGGAGTCAAAGTTCTTGATCTGCTTGTCGATGGAGGCAATCGAGGCCTCGATCTGGGCAACCTGGCGATCGTGGTCGGTGTTGAACTTCTTCTTCTCAAGATCGAGTTTCTTCTTGAACTTGGCGAACTTGGAGTTGAGCTTGGCCTGGTCCTTGAGAGCCTCGAGTTCGAGCTTCTTCTGGTGTTTGAGTTCTCTCAGCTTCTGCTGCTCGGCAGCCTTCTCGTTGATTGCGGTCAAGTTCTTGCTGAGACGCTTCTGGGCAATGGCCATGATCTCACTCTCAGGCATCTTGAGGCCTCCTCCGAGGTCAATGATTGGCTCGACAACTTCTTTCTTCTTCTTCGGAGTAGTAGCGGAGGCGGAAGCAGCAGCAGCAATGGCCTCTTTCTCCACTGGGGCCTCGACCACGGGAGCTGGTTTTTCCTCCTTGAGAGCAGCATCAGCAGCCTCAGCAGCCTCAGTGTGCTTGACTGGCTGGGAAGCAGCCTTAGCTGCCTTCTTGGCCCTGGCTTCCTTGGAGACGGCCTTGCGCTGGGCCTCTCTGAACGGCGAGACCCATGTCTTCTCGTCTCGCACGATGTTGACGGTCTGGCGGAAGCCCGATGTCTTCTGCACCGGCTTCTCGGTAGGCACAGACGACATTGCGGTCAATTGTTGGTTGTGGAGGAGGGTCAGAGGATTAGGGGCCATTCTGAAGGAGCTGGTCTGTTTTGGTGAAATTGCGACGGCCGCAAAGAATTGTTGCGGGCCACACCCTCAACACAGGGCTCGGGAAATCTGGGGAAAGCGAGTCGCTCAAGATGCTGTAATTGGGCCAGGACAATATTTGATATTACAAAAACGTCTATATTGGCTCCGAAATACCTACTCCCACACAATGTTGGCCTCAAATAGGCGCTCTTCATGCCCTGGTGTTGGGGTGTTTCGACATTGCGCGAACACGTTTGCTGCGTTTCCCAATCGGTGCAGATTGCTTCCAAATTAGGAAGAGTGCGGCGAAGCAAGTCTGGGGAAGCCATATGTCCCTTTCAGCCAAACAAATCAACCTACAGCTTGCTTCGTTAATCATCATTCATTTCAAATAATATCACAGGGCCTCAAATGGCCATCAAAACATTAAGCAAAGAAACAAAACAAAAGAAAAAACCAAAGAACGTCGAAAAGGTAGTACTGTGTACAGCAAAGACCTGTCTGTCCCTGCACACACGTTTAAATAAGTCTCTCAATCAGCTCCTTCACTTCGTTCTCAATCAAAATGTAGAACTTGTTGTTAAAGCGATCATCATCTGGGAGTCTCTCCTCCCTCAAGAACTTGGTGATCTGCGACTTGATTCTCTGCAACTCGTGCTCCTTGTATCCATCATCAACACTCGTGTCGGTAACCATTGGTCCCGATGCTGGAGATCCATTCTGGTAGAAGTTGACATCACTCGTCAGACCATTCACAAACATGTCACTGAGACTCACACTGCTCAATGGATTGTACTGCTGCTGAGCAAAGCTGATTGACTGGGTGTTTCCTGCAACAGCACGGATCGCTCTTGGGGCAATCTGAGCACACGAAGTGGTTGTTGGTGGTGGGAAGAACGTTTCTGGTTGCTTCTGACACTCACTGTTCTTGGAAAAGATGTTGGATCTGCTGTTCAGCGGCTTCGGGATGATCTGGTCTGTGTACATCGGATTGAAGTCAATCAAAGTGTTGCCAGTATCGTTTCTCAAGTACTTCAATCTCAAGATCTGGAAGAGGTATCTGATGAGCGTGAAGCAATTCTTGATGATGGATCTCTTCTTGTTGTCAAACTTGATGAAGATCAAGTCAATCGCCTTATCCAACAAGTAATATCTGACATCGTTTCTCAACTCGTAGGACTTGCTGTCATGGTTCTTCTCCAAGTCAGAGATCAAGTTCGTCAAGATCAAGATGATAGCATCAAATGGCAAGTTGTTTCTGATCTCCCAGTTGAATCTGTTGTAGATGTCATCATTGTTGTTCTTCAGGAACTCGTACAAGTAATGCAATGCTGCTGGAATCAAGTTGTTCGACAAGTCATCGTAAGAGTAGTGCGTCAAGTTGGCTTGTGGGTTCAAGTATGAGTTGTCATTGGATCTGAACAAAGCATCAATACTGAACTTTGATCTCTTGTTGTTGACCATCTGGTTGTAACTGTTGTGGAAGATCTGGTTGTTACCATCCTCATTTGTGTTCAGCACGTTCGACAAAACAATCTTCTTCTGGAGCAACAAAAGTGCACGGTCACAGTAGCCATTCAACATATACTTGGCCCAATCAATGAACGTCTTCTCTTCGTATCTCAACTTCCGTGATCTCTCAACGTTCTCCAAGTTCATGATGGAAGCGTTACAACTGATGTGCAAGTCCAAGATCTTCTGCTTGAGGACCTGGATGGTGTTGAATGGCAAGATCTGGATACCATAGATGAATCTCGTCAGCTCATTCAAGATCAAGGCAAATCTGAATTTGCCGTTCAAGAAACAAGTCTCGTAGTGCAACACATTGTTCACATACTCAACAGGCAACGATGTGTCAAACTCATCCAATCTGATCAATGGTGTAGACATCTGTTTGAGAGCAGTCATACAGTCCAAGTAGAAGATTTCCCACCACAAGAGTCTTCTCAGCTGTACCAAGGCAGGATCTGAGATGTTGTGGAACGTAGCAGGGTCTCTGTGCAAACTGATGGACTGGGCAATCTTCACCAATACACCAATGTCAACGATGTGTGGATTCTCCAAAGTGCTGTGAATGATAACTGTAGCCTGCAACAGCCTCAATGAGTACTTGTAAGGGTACTTAATGGCACCGAGCACGCTTCTTGCAACTCTCAAATACTTGTGAATCTCATTACTGAGTTCAAACTTAGTGATCTCGTCATAACTGAACTCGAAACACTCAGCCTTGGAAGCAGCATACAAGACAGCATAGAGCAGCACAATGAACTCCATCTTGTTCTCCATCTGATTCTCCCAGAAGGCATCGTGCTCTTGCAAGAACTCATTCATGTCCAACAATGGCAACACTGGATGGATACTTGTGGCGTAGCGCTTCACCAAGCCATACGAACGTTCCTTCGATGGCAAAGCTGCATAGATCTCCTCCAACTTCCAGTTCGGAATGACGTGTGGTTTCCGTAACAAAATCACTGGGACTGTTTGACTCTGAAGGTTCAACGATGTTGAAACATTATTCGTGTTGGAGAAACCATTGGAAAATGCTTCGGATAGCTGGGCTCTTGGTGGAACTGATGATTGTGGTGTTTGTCTCAGTGAGAAATCACTCAGAATGGAATTACTCAGCTGATTGGCCAGAGGGTCATAAGCTTGTGATGAAGAAGCGTGTGTCTTGTCTGTTGGCAGCACTTGGGGGTTGTGCAGCTTCGGTGGGGAGAGACTCTCGTTACTAACAATAGAGTCAGAATCAGAGTATGTCAGACTCTTTCCCTTTGGTGAATCTCCATCTTGTTCTGATCCAGAGTCGGGCAGAATATGCGTGGGGACTTGTTGTGTTGTGGAAGAGAAAGATGGAAGCTGTGACGACGACTCGGAGTTGATGACCTGATGATGAAGTTGTCCTTGTGTTGAGCGTATCTGTGTTTGTGGATGATTTGTATGAACGTGTGAATTTTGTCTTTGTGCGATTTTCTGGACAGGCTGCATCTGAGCTTTCGGCATTGGGGGTGACTGCTTCTTCTTGACAACCTTTGGCTTGGCCACTTGTTCAAGCTCAGAGTCAGGCGGTGGTGACACAGAAACTCCGGTGGATAGAACTTTGGCCTTCTCAATGTATTGTTTCAACTCTTGCTTCTTCTTCTGTTCCTGCTCCTTGTCCACTGTGTCTTTAGTCTTCTTTCCTCGGGAAACTCTGTCATTGACAAAGTACTTGCACTCGAGGTCATTCTTGGTACAGTTTTGACAGACCGGATGTTCTCTTGAGCACTTGACTTTTCTCTGGTGACATGGGACACAGGAGTGGATCTTTCTCTGACGGACCTTCTGGATCTTGTAGACCTTTCCGTTGCCCATGACAAGGGCGTTCTGGTCCTTCATAGGCACCAGCTTCTCCTCCATGGTGGCGGTTGTGCAGTGAGATGTGGTGGTTTACCAACGAATGTCAGTGTTTCAGCAATCAATAAGAGCTCTTAGCTTTATGGATCGATGCGAGGCGATCAGTGGGGCGTATGTTTTGGCAGGAGCGGAACGAAGGCAGGTGTAACAGCGCTTCGCCCCAAAACACACTTGACTGCTTCAAACGGCGATGGAAGAAGACAGTAGAGTGTAGAGCTTGATATAACAGAGCTCCGATGAGTAACCGCCGCGGTGCTTGTGCACTTGTGGGAGGTCTTCTTGCGGGTGTTAGCCGTAGCTCAGGCGATGTGGAGACGCGAAGCTCGGGTGCGACTGCCTGGCGGCTGGTTCTGTTTGCTTTGGCTTGTCGCAGAGGCTCGCGGGAGCTTGATCTTGCTGTGATGCAGAGTAGGCTGCTGATTGTGTGGGCGCTGTGTGAAGCGGCTGTGGTGGAGAGGGGTCGGTAAGTGGGGATCTCCTCTTTTATGAAGTTACACTCGAGCCGCTGCCAATGAGCGCGAAAGGAAAAAAATGTCAGCGAACAGCGCAAAAGAAAAAGAGTCTTTCGCAACTATCCAAAAGAGGGAATCCCCGGACTCGGGCATGCTCATTTTTGCGCCATTCTGCGCCATTTTCCGCCGATTGGCGCAAAGTGGGCCCGTTAAGGTTGGTGTTTTAATCTCTTCAGCAGCCCACCACAGCCACGAACAGATCGATTCCTCGAGCTTCCTGAATAAATGAGCTACAAGATTCAACGGAGGGCAAAAGAAATTATCCATTTTATGCGCTGGGGCGCTTACGCTCGTGCTGCACTAGTTGTGACACGTTCGTAACAAGCCCAGACCTGCTCAAGTGATCACACAAAGCCATCCCAAAGTAGCGTAAACCAAGCCAACAGGGTAAATTGCAAGGAAGACCCTGCCTGGGAGCACACCATTAACCTTAAGGTTGACTGTAGCAGCGTAAATGGCCCAAGCGACAAGGATAACGTACACGATAGCTCTGATGAAGCTCCACTTGACGAAGATCGAGACCACAGCAAGCAACAAAAGTGGGAAAAGCGCATACCCAGTTGTGGAGAGAGCATTGAAAAAAGAGATAGTACCACCAAGGAGCTGAATATTGAGAGCCATGATGGCCAAAGTCGACCATACAAGGGCGAAAACTCCCGAGAAGACCTCAGAGCTTGAGGCGGTAGGCGAGAGAACGCCCAGAATGACAGAGAAAGCAAGGATAAACATCAATGGGCCCCAGAGATCCCAGTCAAGCTTATTCAAGTCCTCGTCCACGTCAATCGGAGTGTTTGCAATGTCCGCTTCGAGGTCCTGGCCCAACTGGTCGAAGTTGATTCCAACGTTGATACCCGAGTTTCTCGCAGCAATGAGCAAGTTGTGCTGTTGGACCTTGGCAAGCTTGGACAAAGAGGCAGGCCATATGACACTAAAGAGTCTGTGTCCGATAGCCTTGAGGTCCCTTTCCAATGTCTTCCAGACTGGCTCGTCCAAGGTGTCACCCCCTGTGAAGCTGTGTTCTCTCACCTGTTCGTTCTTGATAATTGGGTTGAAAGTGGATGAAAGGTCAATATTTGGTCTTGTGAACGATGTGAAGTTGAAAAATGAGCTGGAACCCGCATTTGCAGTTGTGTTTGTGTTGTTTTGTGTTGATGATGTGGCCTTTGCAGGGTTGGGTGCCTTCGTCGGTTCATCCGGTTCGATAAGGTCAGGCTCCAAGTCAAAGTCTTCAGCTTCGCTCGGATTGACATTTACAGGCTTCCACTTGTTGGACATAATGAGAATGTGCAAAAAAAGAATGAGTTTTTTGGTCTTTTGTTGTGTCAGTAGGAAGGCAACGGTTTTTCCTCACAGCAATTTGCTAAGAGATTGTTCACATCCGATTTATATCATCATTTTAACAAAAGACTGAAATTCGAACCTGGAGCGTCTTTCAGTTACGAAACCACCTGGCCACGTCGAAGAAAGATTCACGATGAAAAGTGGCAGATTTGCCCGATCATTCCTACAGCACAGGGCTCATAACACTTCCATTTTCGGTATGGTTATGAGCCTTTGAAGACTCCTGTAGGAGAAGACAAAGACCAAGCGATAACAAACCGGCAATTAACAGCAACATCTTTGCGAAGTCTCCACAATATGAGCAACTCAGAATCAGCCTGCACATCCACCTCAGTCCCAGGGTCACGACACAAGCGGCAACCGTCCATCAACTCGCAGTCGTTTGCCATTGCCGCCGAGATTGACGACGTTCCAGACGACAACTCCACGGACTCATACGAATCCCAAGAAGAGGAAGAGCCACCATTCGACCCAGTGGACTACCTCAAGACCTCACTCGATAACGCACTTACAAGGATGGAGTTCAACAAGTCCATCGCTATGCAGGCGCAGATGTCCGGGAGGCTCAAGAGCAAGGAGATGGAGCTGTTAGCGCTCCAAGAAGAAGCCAAACAGCGTCTTGTGGAGATGCGTCAATCGTTCAAGAGAGGGCTCGTGGTTCTGCAACAAGTGTCAAAGGATCTCAAGTTCAGTAAGCAGAAAGTACAGATCCTGAGCAACCACGTGCAGGCGAAGCATCCGATCGAATACAGCCAGGCAAGAGATAAGGTGATGTCAAGAAACATCTCCCCTGCGGAGTTTAATGAGAACAAGGACGATGATGAAGAGATCTATATATGATGATTATGAGCAATGTGTATGAATGTTGTATTAAAAGTCGTAGCAATGGTAGCTGTTGTGTTCCAGCACGTTGGTGTATATCTGATGAAGAGTGTATCAGAAGTCATTCCGTCATAAGCAATCCTGCGCTCCAGAAAGGCATCCAGTGCCTCACAAAACCGTTCAGCGCAAAGAAAGATTTCAGAAGGGTCCATTCATCCAACTCTCCACACCTCCATCCCATATATCATGAACTTGGTATCGTTGTCACTAAGCGGTTCATTGCCAAAGGTCAACGAGGTATCACTGACTCCATGCATGATCTCAGCGTCAACCCATAGGCCATAGTGACCATCTCCACCCCCAACACTCATAAACTCAGAGGTGCAATAAATGATGTAGTCGTTCAACCCAGTGTATGGGAACGCCTTAAACTGTACCTGTGGGCCCTCGCTTGTCTCCACCATCCTGCTCTTCCACAAGAAGCACTCTCCATTGCCCGAGTATCTGCGGGAGTCTGTTGGGTGGAGGTATTCATTCGTGAAGCATCCAAAGACATTGCCCTTGGTGTCCTTGACAACAACCACGTACCCGTTCTTGTCGTACTTCTCCCTGTCTGGCTTCACCAAGCGGTAGAGTGTGTGGAGTGACGCGCCGTGCTGCTCCATCGAGTATAGGAGCTGCCAATTGCTGTTGATCTGGAGTCGAGCTGGAAGAATTCCACGGATATCCTCACCGAGGTCTCTTGAGAGAAGCTTGTTCTTGGTGGATGGGAGATAGCCGTTTAAGCTGAGCGGCGTGAGAGGAGGCGAGTCGATGATGGGTAAAGAGGGCTCTCGTGTAGGCGTGGGCGAGCGACTCTGTTTGCCAAAAAGCTTCCGGAAGCCTCCCATCTTTGTTTATAGTGTGTGGCTCTTTTCCTGTGTCAATCAGGCCTGCGGTGGATGCGATTGCTGTCTGGTTGTTTGCAGTGTGTTTGGCCCTTGTGAAGACGCCAGAAATTCATGAGTTGGCACGCCGCACGGGATGCTCGCGAAATGGACTTACCGGTGCTTACGTCTGGCGGCAAGACCACTGGTGAGTCTCTTGGGAGAATTGAATGACATGGTGTTGTAGCTATGTTAGAGAGCTTCAATATTGTTCACTTTGAATCTCCTGACCATCTCAGAAACAGGCGCTTTGGTTGGGAATGAAGCTGCCCCCCTCCGCTCAGATCCAAAGCGGAAATTTTCGCGCAGATCCAGCCCTTCGGCCTTCGAGTTAGCAGCTCGCATGGATCGTTCAGCTTCTTTTGCGGCGGCAAGGGCTCTTCTGGGGTTTTATGGGGTAGCTAAGTTAATATTAGGGTTCCCAAGAATGAATGGTATATTCATCACTCATTAATGAAGAATTTAGAGGCGCCAGTGGTCGCTCTCCAAACGCCGAATCTTGTCCCTGAAGCTGAGCACGTGAAGCGCGGCTGAGAGATACCAAACGAACCATTCGATTCTTTCCACTTCTCTCCATCTCGTGCGAAGACTTCACGGGCTCCCCTCCACGGCGGCTACTCCAGAACGGGTTCCAGTGCAAGCTTCAAAGTATGTCCAGCAAACGTGTTCTTTCTCGAGCCGAGATCGAGCACAGAATCGCCCAGGGCGACGTGCTAGTGATCTACAACAACACCGTGCTCCGCCTCAACAGCTGGCTCAGATTCCATCCTGGAGGCGACAAGGCCGTGCACCATCTCGTGGGCAGAGACGCCACCGATGAGATGATCGCTTATCACTGTGATGAGACCCAGAAGACCTTCAAGCGCTGGCAGGTGGGTGTCATTGATCACAAGTGGGAGAACATGCGTCCTCCTATCCAGGGTGGAGTCTTCAGAACTTTGGAGCAACAAGAGCTTGAAGCTCAGCTGACACAGAGAAGAGACTCGAACGCCTCCAGCGCATCTTCTACTAGATCCAGCCCTCGTCTGGTCTCCTCCACTGATCCATCCGATGTTGATGATGAAGTTTTCGATCTGAATACAACGACAAAGACCACAAAGAAGGCATCACAGAAGGGGCAAATGGCAGGTGTCACAGACAAGTCAGTGAAGCCAGTGATACCTGGCAACATGATTCCGTCACTCTCAACCAAGGAAGCCTATGAGCGCAAGGTCATCACAGACCCAAGTGATGTCATCGACAACTATGACAAGTCTCAACTCGAAGAAGATCTCAAGACACTACCATCGTTGGACCCTGAGACGCAAGAGAAGCTCTCTAGAGAGTACAACATCTTGCATCAGCAAATTATCGATGGTGGATACTACCTATGCCCATACTGGGAGTATGGTCGTGAGGCTCTTCGGATTGGTTCACTCTTGGCAACCTCATTTACCTTACTCTACTTCAAGTGGTACTTCCTCTCCGCTGTTACAATCGGTTTGGCCTGGCAACAGATGGTCTTCATCGCACATGATGCCGGACACATCTCCATCACGCACCACTACCAAACAGACAATATTATTGGTATGACTGTCGCTTCATACATTGGAGGACTATCGCTCGGATGGTGGAAGCGCAACCACAATGTTCATCACCTCATCACCAATGACCCAGTGCACGACCCTGACATCCAACACTTGCCCTTCTTCGCAGTGAGCACACGTCTCTTTGGTGATGTGTACTCCACTTACTACGAGAAGTTCCTCTGGTTTGATAAGCTCGCCCAGCTCACTATCCCAATCCAGAACTACCTCTACTATCCAATCCTCAGCTTCGGAAGATTCAACTTGTACAGACTCTCCTGGACACACATCCTTCTCGGCCAGGGACCACGCCACGGAAAGGCCGCCTGGTTCAGATACTACGAGCTGGTGGGACTTGCTTTCTTCAACTACTGGTTCTTCTACTTGATCGTGTACAAGTCGATTCCAACCAATGGCTTGAGATTCATGTACGTCATGGTTTCCCACATCACAACAATGATCGTGCATGTCCAGATCACACTCTCTCACTTCGCCATGTCGACCCAAGATCTTGGTGTGCATGAGTCCTTCCCATCAAGACAAATTCGCACAACCATGGATGTCGATTGTCCAGAATGGTTCGACTATTTCCATGGTGGACTTCAGTTCCAGGCCATCCATCACTTGTTCCCAAGACTTCCACGCCACAACTTCAGAAAAGTCCAGCCGATGGTCATTGGATTCTGTGAGAAGGTCGGACTCAAATACTCAATCTATGGCTTTGTCAATGGAAATCAGCATGTCATTGATAAGTTGGGAGAGATTGCAAAGCAGGCCAAAATCTTGAAGGAGTGCACGAAGAGTATGAAAGAGGAGGCGATCAGAGAAGGAAACTTCTTCGACCCACACATTTAGCAGGAGCCTGTGCTTTTATATCCATATTTAACTTATTCAATCATCATATCGCTTGTTCATATATCTAAGTACTACCTTCCAAGCTTGGTAGTTTGAAGCACATGCACTCTTCGTTGGCGTTATCAAAGCTGCTGCGCTTTCGGAAAGCAAGCTGTTTCAGCGCTTACTTAGCGCCTTAACGTATTTGTAAAAGGGTATCAGCCCAAGTTATTACGACCTGGCGCTCTAACCCATCTATTGCCTACTCGCTCATCCGCTTTATTGTTTGGCATCGCTCTTTGCGGTAGCCTCGGCCGAATCCAACATCTCTAGCCGCGCTCTTCACAAGCGCAAGGGGCGCAAGCACCGCCACAAGAGACAAGCACAAACTGTTAAACAGCGGATCAACCGTAACGATATCACACGGTTCTGAGGAGTATATAAACGGGGCTGGATCTACGTTTCTCATCTTTCGAACCACACACCCTCATTGCTCCCAATCCCCACTTGCCCTTCAACTGCGCACGCAACCCAAAAGGAGTTAAGCGACCACCAACACACAATCATGGACTTCACCAACTACAAGTATCTCCCAGCCACCCGTGGAACCGTCCACGAGTACTTGCCTCGTCTCCAAGTGTTTGAGTTTGACAAGACCACGACTTCTGCCGGCGACAACGTTGTTCTCTTCATCGGCGGTCTCACTGATGGTCTTATCACAGTTCCATATCTCCCAAAGCTCGCCCAGGCGCTTCCTGAGGGCTGGGGGCTCTGCCAGATTCTCTTCTCGTCGAGTTACAATGGCTGGGCCACTGGATCGCTCGACAGAGACGTTGACGAGATCAACAAGTGCGTGAAGTACTTGCACGAGACCTTGGGGAAGAAGAAGGTGGTTCTGTTCGGTAACTCCACCGGATGCCAGGACAACATCCACTACATCCTCACCAAGCAGGGCGAGGGAATTGAGGGTGCAGTTCTTCATGCTCCAGTCTCTGACAGAACTGTCATGGAGATGATCTTCAAGTCCAAGGATCTCCAGCTCGACGAATACAACAAGGAGGCTAAGGAGTGGGGTGAGAAGTATGGAATGGAGGCCGTCTTGCCACCAAAGTTCTACCCATTCTTCTTCGGTGCACAGATGACTGCATACAGATGGTTGTCTCTGTTTGCTCTTGGGGGAGATGATGACTATTTCTCCTACGACTTGTCTGATGAGAGACTTGAGAGCACTTTTGGAAAGTTGGCCAAGCCTCTGCTCATGCTGTACTCTGGCAAGGACGAGTTTGTTCCAGAATTCGTCAAGAAGGAGGAACTTATGGAGCGTTGGAGTAAGTTTGCAGGCAACAAGTACTCTAAGCACTCTATTGTCATCAAGGATGGCTCTCATCAGCTGCACAAGGGTGGTGACGCTGCAGTTCAGGAGCTCATCGACGCCACAGCTGGCTTCTTGGGCGATCTTTGAGTGTTCCAGAAAACTATTGCTTCTATTTATCATGAACAACATTACTTTCAGAGCCTATCACTACCGTATAGGTCCCATATTATGATGCTAATCACAATTTGCCATACAAAAGTGAAGTAAACCCGGACACCCCCTGGTTCGCGCCACATCTACCGTCCTTTTTTTTTCAAGAACTTCAACGCGATCAGAGTTGACAAAGAGCATTGAAGACACCATCAAAAGTCGACCAATCATCCCAAAAAAATGTCTGGAAAGGGTGGTCCATTGAAGAACATCTTTGTCAAACTCATCGTCGGTGCCGGTCAGGCTGCGCCAACACCACCAGTCGGTCCAGCTCTTGGTTCCAAGGGTGTCAAGGCCATCGACTTCTGCAAAGAGTTCAACGCCCGCACAGCATCATACAACCCAGGAGTTCCGATCCCGGTCTCACTGATAGTCAAGCCAGACAGATCATTCACATTCGAGCTCAAGTCGCCCCCAACGGGATACCTGCTGATGAAGGCTGCCGGCATCGAGAAGGGCGCCGCAGAGGTTGGCCCGGGAAAGCCATTCGCTGGTGAGATCTCCGTCAAACACGTCTATGAGATCGCAAAGATCAAGAAGTCCGACGACCGTCATAAGAACTTGGAGTTGGAGGGTATTGTCAAGTCCATCGTCGCTACGGCCAAGAGCATGGGCATCAACGTTGTGCTATGAGCCAAGAGACATGGCCACAGAGGAAGAAGTGGTGAAGAAAACTTGTACATATACACTGCATGCAAGGTAATGAACGTGTGACGAATCTTTATATGACCAAGTGATCTAGGCTTGACAATGAGCCGGCTCCAAAGGCTCCAAAGCCATCTCGTACTTCATCCAGTGCGTAGATGACTCCTCGCTAGATGGGAAACGGTTTTCGATCACCTCCAAGGGAATCTACAGTCCCGGAAAGGCCCAAGTCTCGCCAATAATTTCAGTACTTAGTACACGGTTTTTGTCCAGGAAAGCACTCTCACCTCATCGACTTCGTACTTCTATGACTCAGTCGGCCTCTTATTCTTCGAGTGACACATTCACGATCATCCTCGTCCAGCCTCGAGCGCGACCAGGTTTGATAACAAATCTGGACGCTGGACGGCCGAGATGGATCAGCTTCGATCTCGTTCTTTTAGAGAAAGTTCTCCTTAGGTGTAGGGTTCTGAGTTCTGAGCTCTGAGGTCATTAATATCAAATATCATGGTGCTCGTAGCTTTTTTCTCGCAGGAATAGGACTACTGCGTCGACGTCTACTTCCGAGTTGGGTGCTCGTACAAAGAAGCGAGCGGCGGGAAGTTTGGGACATTTGCTGAGAAGGTAGACTGCAAAAAACGTATACAAAAGTGGGACCCAGAACAGGCTACAAAGCCGATCGATCCTACAAATCGTCTTCAGGCATTGACTCTTCTGGCCTGTTTGTGCCCCAGAGCTCTCCGCCAAACTCGTGGCACGGCACCGCGTACCTTCCTAATCGGGCCCTAGAGCCGAAAGATCGTTATCTTCTTCACGTCGCACGCGGTTGAGAATGAGTACTTAAGCAGCCTATTCCCCGTCCATCGATCTGGGATCTGGATCTCATGCTTGGGCCTTAACTCCAGACACCCTCTCTCAGGCCTCAACAACACCACCATGTCCGAGAAGCTCCTCAAACACCTCTCCAACGTCGCCAGAGACAGACAGACCGTCGCCTTCCACGGCCTCCCAGTGCCAGACGAGGTCAAGAAACATCCAAGCCCTCTTTCTCTCTCTGGAGGCCGTCCTCATCACGGCTTCTACCCGATCACCAAGATCACCTACGAGTTCATCGACGAGCCATATGGCAAGCCTACCAACACCGTCGACTTCAACAGAGTCGAGGAGGACAAGGAGGCCAAGCTCGACCTCAAGAGAGCCCTCAACTACGGTCCAACAGAGGGTCACGCCCAAATAATCAAGTTCATCAAGGAGTTCCTCACATTCGCAAACAAGCCAGGCTACCAGGACTGGGATGTCACTCTCACCAACGGCTCCGGTGACTCCCTCCACAAGGTGTTCAACTTGCTCATCAACCCAGGCGACGTTGTGCTCATGGAGTGCTACACTTTCGTTCCAGTCATCAACAACATCAAGGCCTGGGGCGGTGACACTGTTCCAGTCAAGATGAAGTTTGATGATGGTGGCATTGACGTTGATGCGCTCGAAGAGTTGCTGGACACATGGTCCACTGGCCCATACAAGGAGAAGCCAAAGCCAAAGTGCCTCTACACGATTCCAACAGGCCAGAACCCAACAGGGTTGACACTCACTGAGGAGAAGAGAATGAAGGTGCTCGAGTTGGCACAGAAGCACGACTTCATCATCATTGAGGACGACCCATACGGATACATCCAGTTGGGCAAATACACTGATGGTATTGAGAATGAGTTTGCAGAGGGCAAGTGGTCCGCCGAGGCCTTTGTCAAGGACAAGTTGCCAAAGTCATACATTGAGATGGACACTGATGGACGTGTTCTGAGACTCGAGACTTTCTCCAAGGTGTTCTCCCCTGGTAACAGAACAGGTTTCATTGCAGGATACGCCCCATTCATCAAGCACATCATCAAGCACGCTAACGCCTCCACCAGAGCTGCCTCCGGTACTGCCCAGGCCACACTTCTCGCTGCCATTGACCATTTCGGTGGTGTCAAGGGCTGGGTCGACTGGTGTATCAGAGTGTCGAAGGTGTACACTGAGAGAAAGAACGTGTTCCTCAAGACGTTGTTCGAGTCCGAGGCTTACAAGAAGGGATACTTTGACGTCAAGGAGCCAGATGCAGGTATGTTCTTGACTGTGGAGCTCAACTTCCCAGAAGGTCCAGACCACAGACTCGAGCTTGAGGAGTTGAACTACAAGTGTATTGAGAATGGTGTCATCGTGGTGCTAGGTAAGAACATGGCCTTCACTGAGGAGTACGCCAAGCCTGCCAAGTTCTTGAGATTGACTGTCGCTACTGCCGAGGACAATGATGAGATTGTTGAGGCTGCCACAAGACTGTCACAGGCCATCTTGGAGTACTTCAACAAGTGAGTGTTCGGTTGCTGGTTCAACTCGATGCTCATGGCCCCCTTTCCCTTAAAAATAACACACTTTTTCCTGCTTTCTTCTTTTTTCCTTCTTTAATACAGTTCTGTAATATGCTGAGTGTCTCTTTTAGGAAACCCTCCCTGCTTTATACGCCTGCTCCTGGCCGTACTTAAACATAGGTGTTCATAAAAAGAGAACGAGCTACCGGAAGCTTTTGTCGAGAGGTAAACAAAGACTCAAATGTAAACAAAGCCCAAATGTAGAAGATTTGTGTATAAAAGTGAGTCCCATGACAAGTAATCCTCAATCAAAGAGACCTCTCCACCTTCTCGATGCGTGTTGATGCTGGACGGTGGAGTCGCGGCGGATCACCGAGCCGATAGCGGAGGTTCGGACTCTGGCGCGTCGGAGAAGCTTGAAGGGCTGGACCGGGCGACGAGTATAAAAGTCCGGCAGCTCGCTCTCTTTGTCTTCTTCTGAGCCTGGTTGAAGAGTTCAAGCCCCAGATAATCATCTTCCAGAGCCATGTCCTTCGTCAACCCCCTTGAGGCCTTCCCGGAGCCACAGATCAGAGACACCCTCCTTAGCCACTACAAGGGCAAGTCCTGGGAGCAGCTGCCCACACCATCCTTCATGGTGAAGAAGAGCGTCGTCCAGAACAACTGTACCAAGATGCTTGAGCGTATCGAGAAGATGGGTGCCAGATTCAGAGGCCACCTCAAGACACACAAGTGTATTCCAGCCACAAGAATGATGATGGGCTACGACTTGCCAAACTACACTGGAAAGAAGCACTCCTCCGTCGTTGTCTCTACTCTCAGAGAGGCATGGGCCGTTGTGGACTACCAGGAGAAGAATGGTGAGACCATTGTTGATGATGTCATCTTTGGCTTACCAAACTACACCGATGAGGCACTCGTACAGATTGTCGAGCTGAGAAAGAAGTTCGCACACTTCAGAATGCACTTGGACTCCCTCGACCAGGTCAAACTCCTTGAAAAGTTCATTACGGAGAACCCAAGTGATAAGCCATGGTCTGTCATTGTCAAGTTGGATGCCGGTACCGCCAGAGCTGGTATCATGGAACCAGAGTACTTGGCCTCCGTGTTGAACGCCATTGTTGCAGTCAAGGATGTTGAGCTATATGGCTTCTACGCCCACTCCGGTCACTCTTACGGCTGTAACAACATTGTTGAGGCCGAAGGCGCCTTGATTGGGGAGCTCGAGACGGTCAAGAAGGGATTGGATATCTTGGAGAAGACGGTTCCATCAGTTGACCTCACAAAACTCGTCGTATCCGTTGGTGCCACTCCAACAATCCACTCTTTGGAGCACCACGTCTTTGAGGAGTCCAACGCCAAGATCACTTCTTTGATCTCCCAGATCCAGAGCACAGTCGAGTTCCACGCTGGTAACTACCCATTCTGTGACTTGCAGCAAGTCACCACGGGCTGTGTTGACGAGTCCGCAATTGCCGGTTGTGTCGTTGGTTCTGTGCTCTCACAATACCCAGCCAGAAAGAACGACATCGGAGAGATTCTCACAAACATCGGTGTCATCGTGATGTCGAGAGAAGTGTCCAGAAAGCACCCAGGCTTTGGCCGCGTGATCACCACTGAGGACTATGGAAAGTGGTACTTGGAGAGAATGTCCCAGGAGCATGGTATTCTGAACCCAGTCGCTGGTGAGACTGATACAAAGATGATTCCAATTGGAACAAAGGTCAAGATCTTGCCAAACCACTCTTGTATCACTGTCAATGCCTTCAATGCCTTCTACGTCATGGATGACGATGAGAAGGTTGTGGATGTTTGGATCCCATGGAGAGGTTGGTAAAAGGCGCTGGTTCTCCAATTCCACCAATAGATATAGAATGCATCAACATAAGCTCTGTAGACACACTCAATGTAGTTGCCGCTCAATGAGATGGTTTGTGTTCGTTTGGCAGAGGGTCTCCGATATCAGCATAACCGTCGTGTCGCGAAATCGTAGTTATGCCGGTTCCCCATCAGCTCCACGATCAACTTTTTCAGCCATCAACGCTGAAGAGGACCACGGCGGCTAAGCATTAAAAGGTCTTCAAGTCGCTTCCTGTGCCCCAGTCGCTTGTACCATTTTGCTAGAGGGCTCTCCTGCAATCCACATACAGCTACAGTGAGTTTTGCGCCAACCGCTCTGCTGCCCGTCCAGCTGTCGCCCTTCACGAGAACACCAACTAACTCCGCCAGCAGATGCCAGTCGAGTGGACTGAACTCTCCCAGAACCTGGAGAGAGACCTTCTCCTCACCACTCGCAAGAGCAGGATGGAGGCTCTCTCCCAAATACGGGCACATGTCCAGAGCCTGACGGACAGCTCAGCCGCCTCAATCGGCCGCGTCCAGGAGCTCATCTTGATGAACCACGCTCACTTCACAGACACAGACTCCACGAAGCTCACCACACAGATCCTCATTGACACACTGAAAGTGAAGCCTGAGTCTCTCAAAACTGTCGTCAAGGTCCTAGTAAAGCTCACGTCGAAGTACAGATCGGTCGCATTGTCTGACATGGCTGTGATATCGTCCTACGCATCCTCCATCATCTCTGCATTTGCATCACAAGACTCGTTCAAGGAGGTGCTCCAGGATCTGATCACGCTTCAGATTCAAATACTCGACATTGTCTATCCAAACCTGGGTGAAGAGCGCAGCAAGCACAAGGACAGAATAAGGAAGGCAATCGCCAAGTCCATGGAGAAGGCATTCACACATCTCTCCCCAGAACAGATATCTGCATATGTCAAGATAGCCACTGCTTCTAAGAGCTCGATCGAGTCCGTCGTGGGGCTCATTGGTATTCTTGCTTCTCGTGAGTTGACGCAAGACGATGTGAAGCTTGTCATTGACTACTACACCAAGGTTGTTCTTGCTACCAAGACACCAGTTGTGAATATGGCTGTTTTCACTCCATTCTTGCAGAACTATGTCACTTCTGAGACATTGGCCTCTACTATTGTTCCATCCTTGGAGAAAGCTATCATCAGATCTTCTGAGATCTCCCTGGGAATTTGCTACGACTTGTTGGAATCACTATCGACCACCGTTGATCTCGGTGAGATTGTCACGAAGACAAAGCTCTTGTCTCAATTCATCTCCAACTTGAAGAGTTCCAAGGAGCCAGTCCGTGTCATTGCTCAGAAAGACTTGCTGGTGACATTGAGTTCTCCATCAACGGAAGAGAGCACGTCGAAGATTGCCGACGAGATCTTGAAGACTGTGAAGACCATCTCTGCAGCAGACCAGAAGGCATTGGCCTACGAAATCATTGCATCAACACCAGCATCAGAGTCTGTCTCTACAAAGATTGTCTCTGCCATTCTTCCACTTGCATCAAAAGACCAGAATGAGGTCTCATTGGACGCCTCTCTCAATGCCTTGTTTGCGCACCTCATTCCTCTCGTCAAGTCCGGATCCACCCCTAAGGAGGCCGAGGCTACTATCACAAAGGGATTGAAGGATGCTAAGATCCAACTCAGAAAGCTATGGTACTCCAACTTTGGCTCCCACTTTGGAAGTGTTGAGTTGAACGACAACTTGGCTCAGTTCGCTTCCAGCTTGTTCCCAACGATGACTGCTGGTTTCGAAGACATCATCTCAAACCCAACCAACAACATCAAGGGTATTGTCGTTCCATATGTCACATTATCAGTTGGTCACATCATCAAGTCCTCAGTTGATGCTGCTTCGGTCTTCAAGAAGGCCCTTGTCAACTCTGATAAGCCATCCATTTTGATCAATGCCAGAGTCTACTCCAAGCTTTCGTCGTCGGAAGAGAAGTGTTGGTTTGTCAAGGCCTTGTCTTCTGCTACTGAGTATATCGCTGAGTCATCAGATGCTCTTGGAAGGGCATGGTGTGCATTCATTCTCTCAAAGTCTTCTACTCCTGAGCTTTTGAGATTGAACATCAGAGAATTGTCAAAGGCTTACACCATCAGTCAGGCCATCATTGGTGAGTCTTTGATTTCTGCCTCTGACTCTCTTCTTTTGAACAAGACCCAGCCAGATGATCTCAACCTCGAGCCAATCTACTCGCGCCTGTCATCTGCCTTCCATGCATTCTCCCAGGACTCTGAGTCCCTTGACAAAGAGACACTCACTGAGCACTTGAGCAAGATCATTCTTGCCGCACACCACTCCGATGTTTCCGCCTCCTCAACTTGGATCTCTTTGGTCCTTGGCTCCAACATCGATCCTGGTCACATCTCTGAGGTCTACCACAAGCAGATCGTCGACGTCATCTCTGAGACTCTCCTCACTGCAGATCCAAAGACTCATGAATCTGGTGTCTTCTCTGCTGCCTGCGAGGCTGCCTCCACAATGGCCTTCATTGACCCAAGTCGTGTCTGTCCGCTGTTGAAGAACCTCTTTGAGTCTGACTTGTCTGCTTCTTCATTGAACTCCATCACTCCACAGGATGTTGAGATCTGGAGAGGCACTGAGGGTGTCATGGTGATCAACGTTTTGGATTCCAAGAAGAAG
Source organism: Petasospora xylosilytica (assembly GCA_003708285.2). Taxonomy (NCBI): domain Eukaryota; kingdom Fungi; phylum Ascomycota; class Saccharomycetes; order Phaffomycetales; family Wickerhamomycetaceae; genus Petasospora; species Petasospora xylosilytica. The sequence goes on along the minus strand of PPNT02000039.1, from coordinate 52,588 downwards.
ACTGTCGAGAACAAGAACTCCAAGGACTATGAGACACGCAAGTGGGAAGAGTCTGTCAGAAAGGAGATCTCCAAGAAGAACGTTGCTGCTAAGAAGTACACAAAGGAAGAGCAAGAACTTGTGAACAAACAGTTGGCCAAGGAGTCTGAAACCAGAGCTCGTGTGACAACCATCAAAAACAAGTTGGCCCGCTCCATTGGCATCATTGGCTCTCTTGCTAAGACTGCTGAGGCTGTCGACAATGGAAAGTCTCACTGGGTTGCATCTGCTGTGAACGGCCTACTCGCTGTCATTGCTGTCCCAGTGACACAGGAGATCACTGGTGATCTTGCCACTCAAGCATTCTTGAACTTGTCCTCTGTCACATCATCCAGACTTGGTCCAATGAGATACTTTGTCGGTGTTGCGACTTTGAGAATCAACAACATTGGTGCTCTTGACGACAGTCTCAAACAGGAGGATATTCTTGAGCTCATTTCCAGAGTCCTCTTCAGAGTCAAGTTCTTGGCTACACAGCAACCATTTGACTTCATCACGCTGGTGTACACCTTGCCATTGTTGTCTATGGTCCTCGAACAGGGTAAGGCTGTTGCTATCAAGAATTCCAAGAAGCCTGTCACCAAGTCTGAGTTTGTTGAAGAAGACAGAGAAGAAGAACAGTTGATGTTGGCTTTGGAGATCATCAGTATCCATTCAGAGCTCTTCAAGAATCCAGCTATTCCTCGTGAACAGATCATCAACGTCTTGTTGTCCTTGCTGGCTCTTCCATCTAAGGCCAAGCTTGCCAAGGAGTGTCTTCTCACTCTGTGTCAGTACATCTCCATTGACTTCTCTGACTACGACCTCAAGATCTTGTTCGCTGGCTTGCTCTCTCCAGAAGTATTTGTCCGTAACACTGTCTTGGAGGCTTTGGACCAGGAGTTTGATCTGTCAGAACTGACTTATGCTGATGAGATTTGGATTGCTTGTCATGACAATGAGGAGTCCAATGCTGAGCTTGCTCTGACTATTTGGGAGGAGAACGGATTTAAGATCACCGGTGACTCCATCAGATCTCTTTACCCATTCTTGGAACACCGTAATGGTGGTATTCGTCTGTCTGTCTCCAAGTCTCTTGCTGAGGCTATCCAGATTGCTACTCCTGAAGGTGAGGAGTTTGCCACAGTCCTGAACGAGCTGCTTGATCTCTACAGAGAGAAGGCTCGTCCACCTGAGCCAATCTTGGATGAGTTTGGATTGGTCGTCAAGTCATCTCTTGATCAGAGAGACAACTGGGAATCACGCAGTGGTGTTGCTATCACCATCAAGTTCATCTCTCCATTGTTTGATGACAAGTCTTTGGTTGCTAACGTCTTGAAGTTCATGATTGAGGAGAAGGCACTTGGTGATAAGGAAGCAATTGTTGCAGAGGAGTTCAAGGAGGCTGCTATTGCCATCATTGATGCACATGGTGCTGAGAATGTTGAGACCTTGATTCCTGTCTTTGAGCAAGCCTTGGGCTCAAAGGCCACCGACAAGACTGACGAGATCATCAGAGAGAATGTGGTTGTGCTCTATGGTTCATTGGCTAAACACTTGAGTGCCTCTGATCCACGTTTGTCCACCATTGTTGACAGATTGATCAAGACTTTGGTCACACCTTCTGAGAAGGTCCAGTCTGCCATTGCTGAGGTCATTGCTCCATTGGTTCCATTGTTCAGAGGAAAGGTTGGTGGTTACATTCAGTCTCTCTTTGATGAGCTCTTCAAGGCTCAGACTCTTCCACGCAGACGTGGTCTTGCTTACGGTATTGCCGGTTTGACCAAGGGTTACGGTATCGCTGCTCTTTCTGAGTTTGACATCATTCGTAACTTGACTGATGCTGCTGAAGACAAGAAGGATGCCAAGAGACGTGAGAGTGCTTCTATTGTCTTTGAGTGTTTGGCCAGATGTTTGGGCAAGTTCTTTGAGCCTTATGTCATTGAGATTCTTCCAGTCATATTGAAGTCTTTGGGTGATGCGTCCGCTGAGGTTCGTGATGCTACAGCTGAGGCTTCGAAGGTGATCATGCAGAACACTACCAGTTACGGTGTGAAGAAGCTCATTCCTGTTGCCATCTCCAACTTGGACGAGATCTCATGGAGATCGAAGAAGGGCTCTGTTGAATTGTTGGGTTCCATGGCTTACTTGGATCCAACCCAGTTGTCTGCATCGTTGTCCACCATCGTTCCAGAGATTGTTGGTGTTCTCCAGGACTCTCATAAGGAGGTGAGAAAGGCTGCTGACCAGTCTTTGCAGAGATTCGGTGAAGTTATCCGCAACCCAGAGATTCAGAGTCTTGTTCCAACACTGATCAAGGCTATCGGAGACCCAACTAAGTACACTGAGGAAGCTTTGGACGCTTTGATTCAGACCCAGTTCGTCCATTACATTGATGGTCCATCTTTGGCTTTGATCATCCATATCATCCACAGAGGTATGCTTGACAGATCTGCCAATACCAAGAAGAAGGCTTGTCAGATTGTTGGTAATATGGCTATCTTGGTCGACACTCGTGACTTGATTCCATATTTGCATCAGTTGGTCTCTGAATTGGAGCTTGCCATGGTTGATCCGGTTCCAAACACGAGAGCCACTGCTGCCAGGGCCTTGGGTGCTCTGGTTGAGAAGCTCGGTGAGGAGCACTTCCCAGATCTCATTCCACGTTTGCTAGACACGCTCTACGATGAGACTAAGGCTGGTGACCGTCTCGGTTCCGCTCAGGCCTTGTCTGAAGTTGTCAGTGGTATTGGTATCCGTAAGCTCGAGGAGCTCATGCCAACCATTCTCAAGGGTGCTACTGCCTCTCGTGCTTCTGTCCGTGAGGGATTCCTGCCATTGTTGCTCTTCTTGCCTGTCTGCTTTGGTTCTCAGTTTGCTCCATACATCAGCCAGATCATTCCAGCTATCCTCAACGGTCTTGCTGACACTGATGAGTCTATCCGTGGTACTGCTTTGAAGGCTGGTAGATTGCTTGTCACCAACTACGCCTCCAAGGCCATTGACTTGTTGTTGCCAGAGTTGGAGGCTGGTCTTGTTGCTGCCAACTGGCGTATCCGTCTGTCTTCTGTTGAGCTCATCAGTGACTTGCTCCGCCAGGTCACAGGTATCAGTGCCAAGCAGCAAGAGCTTGACGAGGAGGACAGTGAGATGTCTCTTGCAGTCAACAAGAACCTCATTGAGTCTCTTGGTCAGGAGCGTCGTGACAGAATCTTGTCATTGTTGTTCATCTGCCGTTCTGACACTGCCATTGCTGTCCGTAACGGTGCTATTGACATTTGGAAGCAGCTTGTTGCCAACACTCCAAGAACCATCAAGGAGATCTTGCCATCCCTCACCAACATCATTATTCGTCGTTTGGCGAATGCCAACGTTGACCAGCGTACCATTGCTGCTCAGACTTTGGGTGAGTTGGTTCGTCGTGTTGGTGGTAATGCCTTGGGTCAGTTGCTGCCAACATTGCAGGATGCACTCACGTCCAGTGACTCTGATGCCAAACAGGGTATCTGTATTGCTATCCGTGAGTTGATTGACTCCTCCAATGACTCTGTTGTTATTGAGTACCAGGACATCTTTGTTGACATCATCCGCTCCACTCTTGTTGATTCCTCTAGCACAGTTCGTGAGGCTGCTGCTAATGCCTTCGACGTGTTCCAGAACAGAATTGGTAAGGCTGCAGTTGACGAGGTGATTCCATATTTGCTCAACATGTTGCAGACTCCAGAGTCCGACAATGCACTGGCTGCCTTGCAGGAGATCATGACCACCAAGTCCGAGGTCATCTTCCCAATCCTGATTCCAACCTTGTTGGCCTCTCCAATCGACTCATTCAGAGCTCGTGCATTGGGATCGTTCGCTGAGGTTGCAGGTAAGGCCTTGTTGAAGAGACTCTCCACTGTGATCAATGCTCTTGTCAATGAGTTGATCCGTGATGATCTCGACGAGTCTGCTGCAGAGGACTTGAAGGCCTCCTTCGACAAAGTTCTCCTGTCCGTTGAGGATGATGAAGGTTGTCACCCATTGATGCTCCAGCTTGCCCAGTTGATCAAGGGAGACGATCCAAAGAAGCGTGCTGTTATCTACGAGCGTCTTGGTCCATTCTTCACTGCAACCAAGCTCGACTACAGCAACTACACCACAGACTTTGTCCAGGAGTGTATCATGGCTTTGGACGACAGCGATCCAGAGACGGTCAAGAGTGTTGTTGCCGCTTTGACTGCGCTCGTGAAGCAGCAGGACAAGGAGATGTTGGAGAGACTGGTGAAGCCAGCCAAGCAGGCTTTGGAGATGACCGGTACTGCTGGAGAAGACCTTTACGGTTTCACATTGCCAAAGGGTGCCAACTCTGTCTTGCCAATTTTCTTGCATGGTTTGATGTACGGCTCTACTGATCAGAGAGAGGCTTCGGCCCTGGCCATTGCCGATGTTGTCTCCAAGACTCCTGCTACAAGCTTGAAGGCCCTCGTCACCGTCATCACTGGTCCATTGATCAGAGTCATTGGTGAGAGATTCCCAAGTGACTTGAAGGCTGCTATCCTGTATGCCCTGAACATTATCTTTGAGAAGATCCCACAGTTCTTGCGTCCATTCATCCCACAGCTGCAGAGAACTTTTGTCAAGTCATTGTCAGATGCCGGTAACGAGACGTTGCGTCTCAGAGCCGCCAAGGCTCTCGGAACGCTGATCGAGTACCAGCCAAGAGTTGATCCGCTTGTGAGCGAGCTTGTCACTGGAGCCAAGTCTGCCGAGACGCTCGGTGTCAAGACCGCCATGCTCAAGGCTCTTCTCGAGGTGATTGCTAAGGCTGGTGACAAGTTGAGTCAAGCATCCAAGACATCCATCATGGAGCTTGTTGAGGCTGAGATCTTGGAGGCTGATGAGAAGTTGGCTGTGGCTTACGCCCGTCTTGTTGGTTCCTTGTCACGTATCTTGAAACCAGATGAGGCTGTGCAGATCTTGAAGCAGAAGGTCCTCGATACCCCACTCCAAGGTGACGACTCGTCCAAGTTTGCCATCTTGACCTTGAACGCCTTCCTCAAGGATGCACCACAACACATCTTTGCCACAGGACTCCTGCCACAGATTGTGACTGCTCTGGTGGAAGGCTGTGAGGCCCCATCGGCATACATCAGTGACAACGCCACCGTTGCTGTTGGTAAGCTGATGTTGTTGCACGGCGAGACGGGTGCTCCAGGCCAGAAGACCTCTTCTGATGAGGTGTTCGAGATTCCATTCCCACAGGTGAGTGAGTTGGCTAAGGTGTTGGCCACTGTGACGCTCAAGCCTGTGAGCAACTCGTTGGACACGAGAAGATTGGCGCTCGTTGTGATCAGAACTGTTGCACGTGTCAACAACGATTTGTTCAAGCCACACTTTGACGTGTTGGCCCCAAGTGTATTTGCTTGTGTGCGTGATGTTATCATTCCAATCAAGTTGGCTGCTGAGAAGGCATTCTTGTCCTTGTTCAACTTGGTTGAAGATGTCAAGATGGAAGAGTTCAACAAGTGGTTCGAAAGTGTCAGTGCCCAGGGTCAAGCAATTGATACTGTCACTGGCCAGAAGGTGCAGTTGAGATCTATTGGTGATTACACGAAGAGAGTTGGTGCCAGATTGGCCGGAGTTGAGAGAGAGAGAATTGAAGCTGGTGGTGATGAGGAGACAGTCTTCTCTGACAGAATTGAGGATGTCAATGAGATTTGGGCTGTTGGAGGTGTTGAGATGACGAAGGTGTGATGCATATAAAATAATCTTGTACAATAATTATAGAAAAGTTAATTTGATGATCATTATCAACGCATGTAGCTCTTTGTAAGTGAGTATTGGGAAGCATGTCTGGCCTCTCCCCGCGACTAGCGCTTATATTGAGAGTCCAACATATTGCCAGCTCTTTGGTCGCTACCCTGGGCACACTACATTAGCATAAATTTTTTTTTTTTTTTTTTCCATAACAAAGTTCTTGCATTTTAATATAGTGTATGCGGTTCTAAAGTTCTGTCCGTTGTATCAGCCTCATCGGCGTTGCAATGGCATTTTGAGTATAGATCTGTGATGCTCTCAACTCTGTTATGGAAAAAAAAAAAAAAAATATATTACGATGAGACCAAATTCAAAGGCTAATCATGACACTTTTTTAACAAAAAGTTGAATTTTTCCAGAAAATGGAGTAGTGTTCGGCATACTGAGCAGTTCACTCAAAACCCCCAATTTTGAGCCAAAAAATTGACCCTAAAAGGAGCATCTTTTTCGCAATTCCAACCCTATTCCCTACCTCAATACCCTTAGCTCTACAGCCTCCCGCGTGTAATTAGTCCTCGAAAAGCGCCATTCCTCAGATCTCTGAATTTATTCCCCCAAATTCCACAGTGGCGCACAAGGTTGGTGTCCGGATTTTCGAGACACAATATAATATGATAATATGGCGCCGCTCGCGATCGACATTGACGACGCTGCTGAGCTTTGCACCTTCCTGCCTCCTTTGTTCTGCTCTTTTCCAGTGCAACACCGGAACCATCGGGCTGATTAACTGGGGGGCAAACTGGCATTCTAGCGGATATGTCCTAATGGAGATTCAACAAAATGGGCTTTGGCAAATTTGGGGACCACTCATGGCCTCGCTCTCGGAGGCACGCCAGCTCGTCGGGTGTGTTCGCGTAGGGGAACGCAGGCCCATAAACTGCACAGAAACAGACATGGCTTGTGATCTAGTTCAATTTCTGGATTAATATACTTCGTGATTCTGTTGGCGAGAGACATCTCCTGGGATGGTGATGTCCTCTCGGGCGAGGGGGTCTATTGTCCCGTTGTCCGGCTCTGTGGGGCGTGTGTGGGGAGAGAAGAGAAGGAAAGATCTAAGAGGACGCGGTGTGATTGGTGGGTCTACGCTGGACCAAAGACGATGGGACGTATCGCTTCTGACACACGATCGGACGATATGGCTGGAGGACATGGATCGACGGTGGTGTGATTCTTTGATCCGGACTGTGTTGTACAGCTTATACTATGTGAAGTGGAGTTTGGAGGGGGGGGGGGATCAAGATGTACGTGGAGCGTGTGCCTGTGTGCCTTGCCTTTGAGATCGTTCTTCGGGAAAACCGCACCATCTCCGCCATGAATCCTGCGATCTATGGAACTTGTGGAGGCGAGTTTGAGCTCCCAGCCGTCCCTTTGTAGCAGACTCTAGCAGCCATAGGTCAGAGAGCACTAAACCCCCACACACAACCCAGCGTGGAGGCACTCAAGGTGACCTTGCGGGGCCTACGCGAGAGGCATGCCCCGACAGCCACGTCATGGTGCTGTTGTCGCTCGAGACTCGAGAGTCGAAGAATAGAGAATAGAGCATGGGCAGTTCTAGACCTTGACGGCCTTTGCGGAGGCCATTGAAACTTACGGGCGCGGCAATCTCCCCAGCGACGGTGGTTGTAGAGTTGTAGAGCTTCTTGAAGAACTGAAACTCATGGATACGTACACACTAGAGAGCCAGGCAAGGACTAAACACGCAAACAGTCACAGCAGCAGTGTCGCTGGTGATGGGACCAACTCTCCCATCGTCTCTGGGCCTCTGCGCTGGAGTCATCATCACTGGGCTCCCCGTTGCGAGGCCAACCGGTGGATTAGAATTTAGAAATTTGAAGGGCAAAAGACGCACGGGGGCATGGGCTGTACGACCGTTATGCAGTGGTGTGTGGGTGTTATGGCAGCTCGGGCGACGGGCGTAGGCGCACGCTGCTTTCTTTTGGATGAAGAGCCAGCATTCTCTGTGGAAGTAACAGGGATTCTATATCTTCAAGGGAACATAATGATAAAGATTGCTCATGAATCTCCCAGCACCACCACGGCCCCCCACTTTTCTTCTGGAAGCTGAGAGTTTTGCACAACGGCCCGGCATGAAACGCGCGTCACAGAAGCCGAGCGAAGGAACTTGAGAGTTTGACGTCAGCGGGTTTGGCCTCTTGTGCACATCTGTTGTGTTTCTCTTGTTTCTCTCATCTATGGCCTATGGCCCCTCACTCCAAGTCCAGACTAAAAATCCCCCGGGCGCACACCGATCCCAAGTCGGCGAACGAAGAGTGCATCCGGACTCTTCGCCGGTAGCCAAATACGAAGGGATAGGCAACAGCCAACAGCCAACAGTGCTGTGGCCTCATTTACCTCAAAGACGAAGACATCGCACGATATTGGAGCGTTGGAGTTCTCGAGCCCTGAATTCCAACGTGAAGCTCTGTTCTCCAGCAGCCAAAAGAACCAACTTTGGTCATGAATCGAGAAACCAGGCGCCACACGACTTCCACCCGCCTAACTACACACACAAGAGTCCAGACTGCGACAGCCGTACTGCTCCTGGCAGCTCGTGCGAGGGCCGCTGGCGTGGCTCCCAGATCAAGATCGAGACAAACAAACTCTGTGTTATTGTCTCCTTTGAGCTCTTGATCTCGTGCTAGTCTTGCTCTCTGGCGATTTTGTATGACCACACACGCCACGACGAGGGTAAACACCAACGCCAACACGTCACGACTCACGAGCGCGTGCTGTGGCCACGAGGATCAACTCGACTCGTAAGCGCAAGTGAACGAAATGCGCACAGGCCCGGCATGTCCACATTTCTGGTCACGGCCGATGGCGATGGCGATGGGCAAAAAGTGGTGTTTGAGGTTGTTTGTGCGGGGGCTAAGAACGCGTGTTTACTGTCACTAGATAGAGCCAGAGCCAGAGATTACGGCTACAAAGTATCAGTAAAGAGGGAAGAAGTAGCGATGCCGGGTAAGCCACAAAAGGCCCCGTTGTTATGGTGAACGTGTGCACCCCACGCGAACGGGATTGGCAAGGAGGATTGGCGGTTCAGACGTACGTCGTAAGCTCGAGAGGCAAGAGCTGCCGATGTTTCCTAGAGCTTGTTTGTGTGTGGACTTTTCGTGGCGGTGCCTCACCTTTGATGGCTGCTATCGTGGCCATCTGTGAGGGTGCTAGGCTGAGCCTTGGGATACATGTGCTGGGGCCATCAAGACACCCTGATCGGGGGTAGTTGAGCTCCTACAAAGTTCAGCTTCGCCCCCAACGGGATTAAATTCCAGAGCTAGAGAAAGGATTCCAGAGTCCTTGTGGAAATTTCATTCCGAAAGCGGGGGCTGTCTCGAGGGAGCCCAATTCTCGGCCGGAGTGACGCAAAGTTTCGCGAAGTGGCGCGAAGTGGCGCAAAATAGCAAAGAGTTTCGCGAATTGGCACAAAGTTCCGCGAATTGGCGCAAAACAATTACCGGATGCGGTACCGCGAACGGCCCCTTTGGCGGGCGTGTGCCCCTTGAGCCGCTGCAGCTGTACACCACCTTCTGCGACCGAACGCCTCCAGCGGCAAGCGAACGCAGAGATGACGCTTAGAGATGCAACCTTATGCAGCCAATGTGACACGCAACAACAGAAAAAAAAAGAATCTCCCCGGGCTGTGGGCCGCCCGGTCGGAGCCAGAGCTGGACACTGGACAGCCGCAAAACGTTTCAACTGGCCCGCACCGGAACGTCAGCACAGGCACATCGTATTTGGCGCGTGGATGGGGGGCTGTCTGGGTGGAATGGGCACTGGGCACGCGGCGGCTCTGTTGTGTGGGAGCGGGTATATATATACTCCCGCCAATCTGCCCCTCGCGAGCTCTTCTCCACGAGCAAGAACGGCCCACCAACACGGCCCACGACCCCCGACTCGACACTCCTGCGGCCCCCAGCACGCTTCTGCAAGGCTCCTCTCCATCCTCACACTCTCCTGCGACGCTGCCAAAACCAAAAAGCTGCTCAGGCCTCCAAACTTCAGCGCGAGGTGCTCAGCAAAGAAAAAAAGACCCACAACAAACCAACCCACCCGGAGCCTTCTCTCTCCGCCATCGCTGTCTCTCTCCCAGCAAGCCACTCGTTGCCCCCAATCGCACCTGCTCAGTCAGACCTGCCCGCCGCTGTCCTTGCCCGTCCACGCCGATCCCAGCCTAAAGCGAAGTGAACTTGTGTCCCGTCGCCACGCTCCATCAACACACACATCAACACCGGAATGAACGACCAGCACCACCAACCGCAGCAGCCACAGCAGCCTCAGCAGCCGGCTCCTCCCCAGCAGCAGCCCCAACAGGCGTACCCTCAGCAGGGCTACTCGTTCCCAATGCGCCAGCCGTCACAGGGCTCCCAGATGCGCGCCTCCTACCCACAATCCTACGCCTACGACCAGGCTCAGTACTACAACCCTCTCCAGCCCCAGCAGGCCCCTTCAGCAGGCCCAGCAGGAGCAGCTGCCTCCGTTGCTAGTGCCCAGGCCGTCCAGCAACAGCAGCAGCAGCAGCCTACGCCGACCCCATCTCAGGGACAGTTCCCATACCCACAGCCACAGCCCCAGCAACCACAACAACAACAACAGCAACAGCAGTTCTCCACGGGGATGTATCCTTACTCGTACCCTCAGGGTGTCTCGTACTTCCCATACTCCGTGCCATCGTCGCAGGATCAGTTCAAGCAGGCTACCCCGCTCAACACTCTGCGTGGTCCGTTCCAGAGCACCCAGCCGCCGCTGATTGATCCCAACACGGTGCCGCAGCGTCCCAAGCTCACCACCACGTTCTGGGAGGATGAGAACACTGTCTGCTACCAGGTTGAGGCTTGTGGCGTGAGTGTCTCCAGACGCGAGGACACCAACTTTATCAATGGCACCAAGCTCCTCAACGTTGCTGGAATGACGAGGGGCCGCCGTGATGGAATCCTCAAGTCCGAGAAGGTGAGGTATGTCGTGAAGATTGGCGCCATGAACCTGAAGGGTGTGTGGATTCCCTTTGAGCGTGCACTTGAACTTGCCCGCAACGAGGGCATTGTGGATCTGCTATATCCTCTGTTTGTCAAGGACATCAAGGAGCTGTATGCCGGCCCGCAGTACTCTGGTGGTCTCACGGCAGCCGCAAACGAGAACCCGAAGAACATTGTGCCCGTGATGGTCAACTCGAGCTACATGCAGGGCATCTATCCACAGAAGGGGAAGAAGGTTGACCACTCGCCACAGCACCACACTCCACAGACAACAGCACAGCCGCAACAGCATGAGCTGCCACAGACACAACCACAGCTGCCACAGCCGGCGGTCCAGCAGCCACCACAGGGCCAGGAGTACTACGCCTACGGTGCTGGATACCAGTATCCACAGGAGTACTACAACAAGGGATACTACGGATACCAGCCCGCCACTGAGGAGCAGAAGCCACCAGAGCACAAGTGATCTGTTTGACGATATTGTGGTCTGCTTCTGTTCTCTCTCTTTTTGTTTTTGCATATGAGTTGTGGGACTGTTGTGTCTCTGCACTCTTGAAAATGATTCATATTTTTACGCATGGGTTTTCGTCTTGTTATTATTGGTTTTATGAGCATGAGCTTCCCCTGGCTCCCCCCTTTTTTCCTTTCTTTCTTTACTTGTTTCTTGTTTCGGTTTCGTGGAGGTTGTGTGCGCTAGCTCCTATTGGCCCGCGCAACGTGAGTGTTTTGCTGTTAATTCTGTGCTATATGTTTTGCCGTTTGTACCACCATTAAATCACTAGAGTGCTAGATATATACCCACACCAACGAGAAGTAGAATTACAACCCAGAAGCGCTATCTAGAAGTTGATTTTTTAAGTGTCGTGTGAGCAGCTTGTGACGCACCCCGCGTTTGGATCACAACCTTGCCGCAACGCATGCAACGGCCCCTGGTACTCATGTTTCGCTGCGTCGTTGTATACATGTGTCGTAAAAAAATACCCCGGAAACTATATACAAGTGGAGCAATACTATCCAGAAGTGATATAATATCAACATGAATAAAACAAAACACGATTAAATCAACACAAATCAATACACATATCAACACTTTTTTTTTGGCCGGGGGAAGCCACATCAAAGCACCCCTGCATCCCACTCACTTCTTGGAAGACTTGCGCGAGATGAGCCCAAACAGCTTCGACTTCTTCTCAGGCGAATTGACAGACGAGGACGCACTCGAAGGCTTGCGTGCCGGGAGGTTGATCGTTGACAGAGATCTGAAGAAGCTGCTCTTGCGCGAGTTGATGGATGACGTCTCCGACATCGTTGGCGACTCTGCACCTGGCGTTCTCTGCGAGCGCATGTTCAACGATGAGGCAGCAGGTCTCACGCTCTTCTGTGGTGTAGTGCTTGTACCAGAACCCTGTGATGGTGGTTGGGAAACCTGTTGTGGCTGGCCCACAGCGGCGGCGGTCTGTGCTGGAATGGCAACAAGAGACTGCTTGACTGACTTGACTGACTTGACTGACTTGACTGCCGACTTTGAAGGCGCGAGCTTCATCTGTTCCATCTGTGCAGCGAGCCTGGATTGCTCCATCTGTGCCTGAAGCGACTTCTTGTACTCAACCTCCTTGCGGACCTGCTCCTCCTTCTCCCTCTGTTCCTGCATCACGCGGGCCCTCTGCTCTTCCTCCTCTTGCTCGCGGAGTGCGCGCACGCGCTCCTCCTCAGCCTTGACCTTGGCAGCCTCAGCATCACGCACACGTCTCTCCTCAGCGTGTTTGGTTACAATGGAATCCAGCTCCTTGAACAGCTCGTCCTTCTTGGCGGCAAGCACCTTGGACATCTCGAGGGCGTTCACGGAACGCAGCAGCAGCTTCATGTCACACGCGAGAGCAGCAGCTTCGTACACGATCTGGATGATGTGGTCGGCTGGCTCTGGAGAGGTTGGAGACGCAAGGTTCTCAAGCGTAGGCAAGTCATCGTCTTCAAGATCGTCCTCTTCATCCTCAATGCGAACAGTGGACTTCTTCTTCTTCGTCTTGAGGTTCGTCACGAGACCAAGACCAAGAGCCAAGTCATCAGAATCACTCGTCGTCGTTGTAGTCTCCTTCTTCCCAGACTCGTTCGAGGCAACCTTCGTCAACACCTCCTCCTTCTTGGCACCACTAAGCTTGAAGTTTCCCTCCGGCACCATGAATGCAGGTTCAGACTCAGACTCAGTCTTCTTGTCCGAAGAGGACACAGCACCTTCAGCACCAGACTCATGTGGCTCGACAGCAGAATCACTGGCTCTTGAGCCCGAGAGTGGGTCCTCATCATCGATGGCGCTCTCCTGGTGTGGTCCGGACGACGTGGCATCAATGACTTTTCCCAGAGGCGTGATTGGGTCAACATCCTCCTCACCGCTCTTCACCACGGGCCTTCTTGGACTCGTGTTGGACATGGAGTCCGTTCTGAACTTGATTGGCTCCTTGGATGCTGCTCTGGCGATAGGCTCCAGTGGCTTGTGGTCATCATCCTCGTCTGCGTCCTCCTCCTCGTCCTCAATCTCAATGTCATCAACATCCTTCTCGGCACCCTCAGCAGCAGCATCATCAGCCTTAACCTCCTTGGATAGGCTTGACTTGCCGACTCTGGTCTGCTTGGACGAGTGTCTTCTCGACATGTCAACAGAGCTCTTCGTGGTGACTGTGGTTGAAGTGTGACTCGATCCCTTGCCCGCCTTTCTCAACAGCGCGAGGTTCAAGAATCCATCATCAACAGTGCTCAAGTATCCCTCAATCTCTGCGAGTGTATCCTTGACATGTGGATGCTCGACGAAGAACTGGGCCACCTTCTCCTCATCACCTTCGTAGATTTCTCTCAGCTTCTTTTCATACAAGCCCAGCATCGCGGCGTAGCCCTTCATCATGGCGTCCTCCTTCTTTCCCAGGATAGCATACAGCGCCTCAGAGATGAGGTCGTACAGCAGCGGCAGCTCATAGAACTTGGCAACGAGGAACGTGTCCGTGGTGGTTGGCGAGAGCAGCCACTTGTCGCCGAGCTTACCGACAAACAAAAACTCAGAAATCGCCTGCACCGTCGACGTGGAGAATGGGAGGTACAGCGATCTTGGAATCAGCAGTGGCTCAAGAAGGTTCTTGGCCTCGTCGAAGCTCTCGGCGTGGAGTGATGCCAGCTGGGATTCGTTGATTGATGAGTCGTCGTTCGGCTGTGCGCCATTCTGCACCGATGAAGAGCGAGACGTGCCGCGCTTCTTGAGGTTGTTCACTGGAGATCTGAGATCCTTGAGCTTGATGGCCGAGCCGGACATGGATGCTGGTGTCATGGCCAGAGAGCCACCCTGGCCGCTGTGTGTGGAGGCGGACATGGATGCGCCCGAGATGGAGCCGCGTGGAGAATCACGGAGGTAGTCCCGCGAGCCAACGCTCTTGAGAAGAGACTGCTTCGTGTCCAATGGTGGCAGTGGGTCAGATGGAGGTGGTGGTGGAGGTGGGAGTGAGCTGAAGTCTGGCCCATCTGGAAGGTCGTTGGTGGATGTTGATGTGACGGAGATACCGCCTGTCGAGACAATCGAGGCCTTTCTCGACGTTGGAAGACTTGGGCCACCAGTACCACCGTTGTTCGAGAGTGTGGTGGTCAATGGAACACTCTTATCTTGGAATGGAAGTCTGAACTGTGGTGCTTCACTGGCGGAAGCTCTCTCAGCCTGTTGAGCCTTGTTGAGCATCATCATGGACTTCTTGCTCTGTGCGTTACCAGAAAGCACCGAGCGGGACTCCTCTAGTTGTTGGTCCTCTTCTTCATCCTTGGTCTCAAGCTTGTGCACAGCCCTGGCATAACCCTTGGCCAGTAACATATCAAAGCATCTTCCCCATCTCTTTCTCAGAAGCATCAGAGGAACGTTGATCTTGTCACCATCAGCAGTGATGAACTCAAAGTCAGCAAGAGAAGCTCCATATCTCTCAAATGCATTTCTTCCCAAAGTGACTGCATAACTCGGGAACACCGATCTGATGGAGGAGATCTTGGACGTGGGAGCGATGTACTTGGAGTATGCCTCGAAAGACATAGTCTCCTTGATGGACATCTTTTGACCGTTTGTCTTGGAGTCCGTGACGAGCCCAGAGTCAGGCACAGCAAAGGCATGGAAGATGTTTGTGATTGGGAGTCCGACAAGAACGAGCAAGTCAAACTTCTGGACAGATGCAAACTCGGCACCCTTTGGGAACACGGCGGAACCCAGCACGAGAACCTTGTGGTGAGAATGCCACGAGAAGGACTTCCACAAGTACATGTCCTTGGCCTTGAACTTGTTGTCAATGCTCAGACGGGTCCACTTCTGTGACGGTCTGTTGAACAAGAACACTTGATACTCGTTTGTTTCGATGCTCTGACCAGACACAATGATGTTTGTGCCGAATGTGCCACCGTTCGGGTTCCTCAAGCCACGCGGCACGACGGCCTTGTTCTTCATGACTGATGCAGCAAGCGGTAGTCTCCTTCCTGAGGCGTTTGGAGTTGCTGGGAGGGAAATTATTGGATTCTTGAGCGTCTCATCGGTGATTCCATCCTGCGAGAAGACATAGAGAACATCATCCTTGTCAACGTCGTTCACTGGATCGCTCTCAAAGCTTGAGGCGCCAGAAATGACAAAGCTCGAGGTGGACGTAACTTTGAGCTTGGCACGAGCCTCCTTGATTCTCTTGCTTGAGCGGCTCTCGACTTGCTTCATCTCGTTGAGCGTGAGCTGCATCTCGGTGTTGTTGAGGTATGTCTTTGAAGCAATATCAAAGATCGAAATGTTCATGAACTCCTGATTGAGCTCACCACGACCGCCAATGATAGCGAGCCCGGAATGCTGTTGTTGATCCTGTGGAGAGATGTAGTCGACATGAATGAGTGTGTGGTCGTATCTGCTGACGGTGCCTGAGGCTGAACCGTCGTCCAGGCAGCTCCAGACGTTGGTGTCGAGGTCAAAGACCCACATGTCGTTGGCAGGCACGAGCTTGTTGCGGCCTTCTTCGAGAACAAGGCCACCAAAGAGGAAGATGGAGGTGCCCCAGAAGGCGAGTGCGTGATAGAGACGGGGACGTGGTCTGGCGCCGTCGGGGCCCAGCTCAGCCCTGCTCCACTTTCTGTTGATGATGTTGAGGTAGAACAGCTCGTTGGAGATCAGCGTGTCCCACGACTGGACGCCCACCTGCGCGGCGAGCTGCCTCTCGATCTCGTCGATGGTGATCTGTGGAAGGCCCAGCCCCACAGTCAGACCGCCGTGCACAACCACCGTGGAGCGGGTGTACGTGGCGGCGGCACCTGTTCTGAGCTTGAGCGTGAGGCGCTCGTCCTCGGCCTCATCGGGCAGCGCCAGGGAATAGGAGGTGCTTTCCGAGGGCAGCAGTGGAGCCATTGAGTCTTCGAGGGTTCGGCGGCAGCGGCTTGGACTCGGCCTGCTGCTTTTGTTGGCAGTTGTTTGTGTTGATGGAGCAGCTGGAGCTCAGAGCGTGCCCGCCTTCTTTTCGCTGGGAATTTTTCGCGGCCAGAATAAAAAAAAAAAAAGCACTCCACACACAACACGGGGCCTCGTCTCCAGTTGGCCGCGGGGATCTCTCCAGTTTGTCTTCTGTGGATGATTCATTCCGGAATTTGGTGGCAAAGGAGAATGTTCAGCTGCTGCTATTTGGTATGTGGGCTGGGATCTTCTGGAATCTCCTCCATTGACTCCATCACACCGCCAACACGCCTTATCTTCCCCCACCAAGACGCAGCACCAGCGAGTCGCTGTACAAGCAGCCCCCTGCTATCGCATCTCGAGCTGACGCGCTTTAGCCTGTTGCGCACCAGTATTGACGATGTCTGGCATCTGGCATGTGACCTTTAGTCCCATGTTGAAGTTGCCATGAAAATGAGATACATCAGGTCAATTCTCTCCAAAATAGGATGTAGCCATCCTCTTTACCTGCGCGTTTCCTCCTCTACCATTCGCCAGCGCTGACGAGTAGAGTTCCAGCTTGAGATCAAATTATCAAACCAGGATCAATGAAGTTGTATAAGTAAGCTGTCTAAGAAATTAGCAGAACTTTTGTCGAAGAAGAAAGCAAAACTTTTCAGGCGTCGACCTAGCCTGTGACGGAATCAATCCATCAAGCCCAAGTCGTTGTGTCCAGGGGAAGGTGGCTCCTGGCCATTCTCGTCCCACATCACAGGCTCTGTGCCCATAACGAACTTGAGGACACCACCGTTAGTGAACAAATCCTCGTGCGTGACCCAGTTCTGGTGCCACTGGACACCATTCACCTCAACGCTCTGGACGTAGACGTAGTCCGAGGAGCGACTGACGTTCTCACCAATGATGTACAAGTACTTGTTCTCGCCCACGGTCAATCTCACGTTCTCAAACATCGGAGCAGACAAGAGGTACGTCGTGGTGCCCGACATTGGGTACAATCCCATCATGGCCCAGAACATCCAGGACTGCATGGCACCAGCGTCAGAGTTCCCAGGAAGGCCCTTTGTGCCTGTGGAGAATCTCGTGTCCATGAGGAATCTGATCGTCTCAGCTGTTC
This sequence comes from Petasospora xylosilytica, assembly GCA_003708285.2. NCBI lineage: Eukaryota > Fungi > Ascomycota > Saccharomycetes > Phaffomycetales > Wickerhamomycetaceae > Petasospora > Petasospora xylosilytica. The sequence continues at coordinate 35,250 of PPNT02000039.1, read as the reverse complement.
TCGTGGAGTTGTTGATGAAGTTGTAGAGGTATGGGGTCAAGAAGGAAGGCTCGTTGCCAATATCAGCGTAGCCAGAGCCATGTAATGCAAACATGTCATCGAGACGCTCAGAGAACGTGGAGTTGTCACCAATGAACTTCTTCAACGTGGCAATATCATGTGGGACGGCCCAGCCGTACTCCACTGGCTTCCCCTCGTACTCGTAATCACCCCAGTAGCAACCACCACAGGAGTCAGGCGTGTAGTCGTCAGTGACCCACTCGCCAGCTTCGTCCTTTGGCTGAACGAAACCAGTGTACGACTTGCCTGAGAGAGTCATGTCAAAGTTCCAGATGTTCTGCCACTGTGCGGATCTGTTCAAGTACTTGGCAGCCTCATCATCGAGCCCAAGTCCCTTGGCAACAGCGTACAACGCATAGTCGTCATAGGCGTACTCCATGGTTCTCGTCACGGATCTGGTATAGTTGGTAGAGACGTATCCGATGCTCTTCCAGTCCTGGAGGCCACCTCTTCCTTCAAACGTGGATGCATCGGGGGCAAATGAGTCGTATCTGTATGGTGGAGGAACCTCAGCGTCCGTCTGCATGGCAGCGAAGCCATCTTTCCAGTTGATGCCATTGGTGAGGCCCTTGACGTATGCATCGGCGAGAACAATGTCAGCATTCGAACCACCCTGAGTACGCCCGTTCTGGTTGGCCGAGCGTGCATCTGGCATGTATCCGTCGTGTCTGTAGATGTCAATGAGTGCCCTGATGAGCTCTGCGCCACGAGTTGGGTTCAGGGCGTGGAATAGTGGGATGGTGGAGCGGAAGATGTCCCAGATCGTGAACCAGTCGTCGTAGTATGGCTCGCCTGTGTCCCACTTTGGATTCTCACCGGTACGGTTGGATGGGAGGAGGTTGGTGCCGTAGAGAGCAGTGTAGAGAAGACCGACTCTGGTGGAGTTCTCAGTGGACACCTCGACGGTGTTGAAGATCTCGTCCTCCCACAGGGAGACAGACTCTGAGGCAACAGACTCAACATCAAAGTCGTGAACGCTGGCATCGGCCTCCAAGTTCTTCTGGGCTTGCTTGGTAGAGAGGAAAGAGATTCCAACACGGGACTTCACCTCAGTGGCAGAATCGAAGGAGAAGATCAAACCAGCCTGCTGGTCCTCGGTGGTAGTAGAAGCAGAGGAGTCGTCACCAGTGGAAGTACCAACAAAGGAGGAGACACCAGAAGGAGCCTGGTCAAACTCACCATAGAAGTAGATGGTCCAGGCAGTCTGCTCACCCCAGCCACCGGTGATTGTGGAGTAGCCAGAGTACGACTTGAGATCGTCAGAGGCCTCGACGGAGCCGTTGAGGAAGTACTGGGTCCACCATGGTCTGGAAGGAGCAGTCAAGTGGTGGGTCACGTTGACAACGATGTTTGACGAGTCTGATCCTGGGAAAGAGTAGTCGTAGAAGCCAGCTCTGTCACCTGCTGCAAAAGTGACATTGACTCCGTTCTCCAAATGAGTAGTGTACTTGCCAACAAGACCAATGTCAGAGAGGCCATCAGCTCTGGACTGTGCAACCTCCAAGTTGACATCAATGTCACCAACAAGTGGAAGCTGGGAAACAACACCATACTCTGGGGCACCACCGGTACCAGACTCATGCATCATAGAGATACCATAGATCTCACCATCTGGAGCGAATCCGGAGTAGGCATCACCAAAGGAGGCGCCAATGACATCAATGCCCATCTTGACGAAACCGAACGGGCGGGTAGGGCCTGGGAAGACGTGACCACCGCCGTCAGTGCCAAAGAATACGTCAACGTAGTCGGACTTGTCATTGATGTCTCTCACCAGGAGAGAGCGGTCCACGAAGGCAGCGCTGGCGAGTGTGCACAGCGTGAGGAGTGGAAGCATGTTGATCTGTGGTGGTAGTGGTGATAGTAGGGGTCGAGCCCATATCCAGAGAACAGAAAGGCGGATCGTGTGAACTTATAGAGATCGAGTTCAGTTCCCAAACAGGAACAACCGATGACCCCGTGGGCTTGTGTGCGGAGTTGGTGAGCATGGAGTGCCTGCGAGAGCTGTGGTAAGGTACGACCCACATGGGCCAAGCGCCATTGTCCTCAAGACAGCGGAAATACGGGGGAAATGGCAGCATTGTGAGATTGGGAGACTGTAGAGATGTAGAGTCTAGACTTTTGATATGTTACCAGGGGCAGAAGGGGGTCGTTGGTGCCTGGCTGAACGTTGCTGGTGGTTTCTTCCTTTCCTTCCTCATCATTCACGGCGGTATCCACTTCCCGGACCCCCACTCAAGTGGGCGAGAGGTGCACCGTGCCAGATAGTAGGAGATCACAGTGGGTCATCTAAAAGACGAGAGTTTCGGGCAGGATTGGCGGGTTGAGATACATATGACGGTGAGGAAGGAACACGTTTCTGTGATCGGCGGCTAGATCAGTTCGCGGTAGTAGGTACCCCATGTGTTAACAAGGCCATGTGACTGGAAGGAGGTCCCCGGAAAAGTGGATATTCTTAGAGGTAATATATCATCATAGCTGCTCACTCACACTGTAATTTATCCGGGCTCGTACGAACTGTTTGTGGTAACTGAGGCTGGAGCTCTACTTCAGGACACACAATGGCGCACTCATCACAAGGGCCGAGGGTCAAGGGGGTATATCTGCTGGAAAACTTCATCCGCTCCACTGGAAATGGACAGAGAGATAGATCATAATATATATATCTAGATTCTACAAGAAGTGTTTGGCACGAAAGTTAAAAGGTAGCCCAAGCGTCCACCAAAGGACGCCCATGAGGAAACTACGAGCGGGGTCCTCAGCGAGGCCCACGTGAATCATGCGCAGGGGCCAAAAAAGTGCCAACGGTTTGGATCTTGATCACATGGACGTCGAAGAGATTGTGAGCCAAAGAGAGCTTCATGTCTTTATCCATATGCATACCGGACATCCGCTGCGGACGATTAACTACACGCCTCCATGAACAGTGCACCTATTTTCGCATACATACAATCCAATTCCCAAACCCATTCATCCCATCACAACCCCAATCCCCAATCCTATCTACCATCCATTCAGAACTGGTAGCCGCCTTGGAACTGCTGCTGTTGAGGCTGCTGGAATCCGGTGAACTGTGGAGCCGTGGTCTGCTGTGGAAATCCAGTGAACTGCTGTTGTGGTTGCTGGAACACCTGGCCCGTCTGCTGTGGAAATCCCGAGAACTGAGAGAAGGCAGTCTGCTGAGGCTGCACTGGCTGTTGTTGTGGGAAGGATGGGACAGATCCCTGAGCAGCTGTAGGTTGGTTGTACAACGACATGAGTGAGCTCTTGTCCATGCCTGTCTTCTGTGGGACCTGGGCCCCGAACGTCTGTTGTTGCTGCATGAGCTGCTGTTGTTGAAGCTCATACTGCTGCTGATGCACTGGATCAACATAGATGATTCCAGTAGCTGGGTCCAAGTACTGCTGCGGTGGTTCGATCAAGCCATCTGCCCCCACAGGGATGGATCCCGTTGCGGTGGCCGGGGCAGATGAGCCATCAAAGATTGCTGACTGGGCAGACCCAGCAGAGGCAGCAAGTCCATTAGCACCATTGGAGCTGGCCCACCAATCTCCGGATGACTGTGGCTGACCTCCCTGTGAGGACGTCGAGGTGCCCGGTCTTCTTGGAAGTGGCGGCTTGCTCTCGTTCTTGTCGTCGCTCTTGGAGAGAATCTCGGCGGCAAACTGAACATCGCCCTTAGCAAGCACCAATGCCTCGTAGTTGTCGTCTGTGTTTCTGTATCCCATGCTCTTCAACTTTGGCTCGGCCTTGCGGTACTTCATACGCTGCATCTCCGGAACATCTCTGTGTGAGAGCCTTGGGACCGTGCCTGTGGATGTTCTTGATGTTGTGGAAGCAGCCCTTGAGCGAGAGCCAACACGGGAGCCTGAGCGGCCAAGATTGTAATCATCCTCTGTTGGAGCATCGTAGCGGAACTCACCACGGTTATACTTCTTCACGAAGTACATGTACACCTCATCCTTGTCGTCGTCATCGAATGGGAATGGGACGTTCTTCGGGTTCCACAACTTCTTGGCCCTCTTGTTTCCCATGTTGGCGATTGAGTCTAAGTCCTCATCATCCCATCTGTCATGTGTCAGGGACTTGACGATGGAAACGTCTGTCCCGAGCTTTCTGTGCATCGAGGCACAACGGCCACAGAGGAAGATACCCAGGTTGACCGAGGCCCATGTTGGGAAGGTGGCATCACACTCGCCACACTTGTTCGCGTTGTCACGCAAGTTGATCAGGTCCTTGAGCTCGTGCTCTATCCTCTTCTGATTTCTTCTGCTCATGGCTCGACACTTTCTCAGTGGCCAGGAGATGCTTCGTTTGAATGGGTAGAGCTGAGCTCTTTCATTTCGGGAAGGCCTCCGGTGCGGCCGCGAAAATGGAAAATGGAAACATCCTTACACCACCCTCCCTCTGCGATTCCGGCCAAGTGTCGAAAAAAAGATGATTCACACCCAGAACGATGTGGGGAGATGGCGGAGCTATTCTTCTGAATACCACTAAACAAGATCAATCATGTCTGTCAAGAACGTTGTTATTCTCCCAGGTGACCACGTCGGTTCCGAAGTCACAGAAGAGGCCGTGAAGGTGCTCAAAGCCATTGAGGAGGTGCGTCCAAACGTAAAGTTCAACTTCGAGTACCATCTCATTGGTGGTGCCGCCATTGACGCTACTGGCGTTCCACTCCCAGACGAGGCCCTCGAGGCTTCCAAGAAGGCTGATGCTGTCCTCCTCGGTGCCGTTGGTGGACCAAAGTGGGGAACTGGCGCCGTCAGACCAGAGCAGGGATTGCTCAAGATCAGAAAGGAACTCAACTTGTACGCCAACTTAAGACCATGTAACTTTGCCTCTGATTCCCTCTTGGAGTTGTCCCCAATCAAGGCCGAGGTCGTCAAGGGCACTGACTTTGTCGTTGTCAGAGAGCTCGTTGGTGGTATCTACTTTGGTGAGAGAAAGGAGGAGGATGAGTCCGGTGTCGCTTGGGATTCTGAGACTTACTCCGTCCCAGAAGTCCAGAGAATCACCAGAATGGCTGCATTCATGGCTCTCCAACACAACCCACCTCTTCCAATCTGGTCCCTTGACAAGGCTAACGTCCTTGCCTCCTCCAGACTTTGGAGAAGAGTCGTCACCGAGACCATTGAGAAGGAGTTCCCACAGCTGACTGTTCAGCACCAGCTCATTGACTCCGCTGCCATGATCCTCATCAAGAACCCAACCCAATTGAACGGTATCGTGATCACAAACAACATGTTTGGTGACATCATCTCCGACGAGGCCTCCGTGATCCCAGGATCTCTCGGTTTGCTCCCATCTGCCTCCTTGGCCTCCCTCCCAGACTCCAACAAGGCCTTCGGTCTTTACGAGCCATGCCATGGTTCCGCTCCAGACTTGGAGAAGAACAAGGTGAACCCAATCGCCACTATTCTCTCTGCCGCCATGATGCTCAAGCTCTCCCTCGACATGTTCGAGGAGGGTGTCGCCCTCGAGAAGGCTGTCAAGGAGGTGCTTGACGCCGGCATCAGAACTGGTGACTTGCGCGGTACAAACTCCACCACTGAGGTTGGTGACGCTGTTGCTGCTGCTGTTAAGAAGATCTTGGCTTAAGCAGTCTAGAGTCTACACCTGTTCGTAAACTCCGAAAACAAAAAAAAGTACAGGATACGATTTGATGTTGAAGCGCACAGTAGCCAACTACCTCAACTACTAGAGAGTTCTAATATTAAGGTCATGCATGATAAAATGAGTGTCTCCACGTAGTTTACAAATTGTGTATCTCCCAATATTCAGTTCAACTGGGAAATAAAGTCATCAATGTCAATCTCCAAGATTGGGGCAGAGCCAGCGTTCGAGGTCTTGGTCTGCTTCTTGGCCTCCTTCTTCTCCATCTTCTTGAGCTTTGCGAGTGGCCCGTATCCAACAATGTCGTTACTGAGGAGGAATGGATCCATGAAGTGTGTCACTCTCTTGAAGTTTTCCCCTAGGGAGACAATCTCGTGGATCATATCCTCGATACAGATGATGCCCTCGTCTCCCAGCTTCTCCTCAACAAGGTTATTGTCGTTCAACTTTGTGGTTTTCGTGCTCTCAGACTCGGAGTCCTTGATTGTCACGGTGGCTCTCTTCTGGATGAGCTGTCTGACTGTGGCGAGCGATGGCTGACCAATGACTGTGTATGGGGAGATGAGCTTGAGGAGTGGGTAGATGGTTTCTGTGAGCTTGACGAACACACCGGTGTTTATGCGGTTGAGTCTCAAAAGAGAAAGGACTCTCTGGACCTTTGATGGGATCTTGACACCGTGTGGGCCTTGTGTTCTGACGATGAAGTAGAGAGTTGGCTTTCCGGAGTACACCTGCTTTGATTTTGATCCGTCTGATCCAACCTTCTCAATGTAGTGTTTGTTGTTGGCATCTGAGATAGTGAGCTGTCTTTCAGCCTTGGTGACTCTCTTCACTCTCTCGGCCTCTCTTCTTGTGGCAAGGGTCTTTGCAACGAGTGTCTCTGCTCTCACAAACTTCTGCTTTCTTTGGCTTCTCTTTCTGCGCTGTTCCTCCTCTCTCTTTCTCACCTGCTCCTGCTTTTCAAGTCTGAGTCTGTCAGCGTTCTTTCTCTTACGGAGAAGAATGGTTGGGTCTGAGTTGAGTTCCATTATGTGCGTGTGGAGTGGATACCGCCCTATTAAAGAGCCTCCATGGTGCAGCAGCTCTTCTCATCGCACTCTAAAATTTTTATGAGCCGGGAGTGCGCGAACAAAATTGGTAAGGCCACTATTAGGAGCGGCCGGGGTGCACCGAGAGCCGAGAGAGATGGCACTCTGATTCGCTTGAAAGAATTGAGAAAACGTGCACCACTCCACTGGTAATTCGGTTCGTGTGGAGCAACCTTGCCGAGATACCCCTCGGTTGCGCGGTTTCGCAGCTTTCCAGTGGACCGAACGCCAATTTGGCCCGATTGTTTGTTGGTCCGTTCTCCGCCAGTTTCGCCATTTTTCGCCAAAAGCGATCAGAATGGGCGAAACTGATTATCTCCTAGGCAACGCGCTTAGGGCTGGGGGATGGGCGCCCTGATGAGGAGGCAGCAGCAAAGAGGCAGGACCCACTGTTAACCCTCAGGCACCAACATTGGCCTCAAAACTGTGCCCGTAGAACCCGCCAGCGGCCTTCTTTTGGGCCCAAGCGCTGTGCCCCGAAGAGGTTTTACGCCCATTGGCGCGAACATTTGGCAGGGCAACCGACACCACAGAGAAGCCCGCGGCCGTCCAGGGGGAGGAAAAAAAATGAGCGCCAGAGTGATCAGAAGTCCTTAGATCCCAGCAACAACACACCAACAAGGCTCTGCCGCCCTCTTGAAAACAGCCGCTGCCACCCGTCACCGGAAACCCAGGCCCACACAGCAGCCTCCCGCCAACTCCCACCAAAAAAGCGGCCCCCGAAGAGCCCCAGCACGTCGCCAGTCTCGCACACGCCGGGTACTCTCGCTCACCCCAGCACAGCCGCCGCCTCACCACCGGCAATCGCTAGCACAGACCGCTGAGCCTGTCAATTTGTACTGGACCACCACTCTCCACACCCTCCCACCCTCCTACTCGAAGCCGCTACATCAAGCGCCCGCCACTGGCCGCCTGAGCCCCGCGCAGAACCTCCGCGGCTAGCGCCAGAATCAGAGCCACAACATCAACGACACCATGTCCAACACCACAGACGCCAACCCGTCACCTCGACAGGACTCTCGTGCCGAACACGCACAAACACCGTTGCCCTCCATGAACGGTGGACACCAGCCTCCGTACTCACAGCAGGGCCAGATCCCGCTGATGGTGGCACATTATCCAGCTCCAAGCAGCGCGCCCGTCCACCAGATCCAGTACCAGCAGGCCATGGCAGCCCAGGCACAGTACTACCAGTCACAACCACAGACCCCACAGCAGCCCTCGGGACAACAACAGACCACACCGCTGCCGCAGCCGCTGGGACAGCCTCACCATCCGCAGATGATGCACTTGCCACATGCCAACCACCAGCTCCAGATGGTGACTGGAACGGGTCCGCTTCCTCCACAGCCATTGCAGCACTTACCAGGAACAGGATCACTTCCCTTCCACCCACAGTCAAGGCCAAGTATGGAGACCCCGGGCGCACCTCTCAACGCGCGTGGATCGAAGCATGGAACGCCAGCGGGCACGCCAGAGTCCGCGCGTAAGAGACAGAGACGACCAGACCACGCCTTCCCTGGTGAAGACGGTGATCTTGAGCTCAGAAACATGGCCCGCAAGATCCTCGATACCCCACTGGAGGAGTTTGCCGCCAAGGTGAGAGCGTTGGAATCGAACGTTGGCTCTCCAGCGGTGGAGGCACCTGTTACCACGAACGGAAGACAACTCCTCATCAAGAGCGATGCCACGAAGGAGAGACAGAGACAGGTGTTTGGAATGTCTTGGCTCATGAGAGCTTGTCAGGCAAGTGCGTCGTCCGTTGTTCCAAGAAACAGAATCTACGCTCGCTACGTGACAGTTTGTGCTGAGAACGGACTCAAGCCGTTATCTCCAGCATCTTTTGGTAAGTTGGTTCGTCTGGTATTCCCGACCTTGACCACTCGTCGATTGGGAATCAGAGGCCAGTCCAAGTATCACTACTGTGGTTTGAGATTGATTTCAGACGATGGCAACACCTCTTCAGTTGGATCAAGTGCCGCCACACCGTTGCACACACAGACGTTCGACTCCTCATTCCTCCCAGACACTCCATATGGATCCAACAGTCCAGGATCGTTCCACTCGCAGGTCTCGACTCCACTGATCTCCAACCCAACATCCGCTGCCTCCACGAATGCCACATCGGTGACGGCCTTCCTCAGCGAACACCTCTCACCGGAACTGAAGTTCATTCCAGACCTGGCTTCCCTGGTCAACGACAGATCATCTTCTCCAGATCCACATATGGACATCCCAGACATCAAGACCTATTTGCCAGCAGATACAGACAAGGATGCTGCAGAGACACTTCAAGGCTTGTACAAGGCCCACTGCATTTCCATCTTTGAGTCGATCAGATATGTTCAGCTTCAAAGACTCTTTGGTGTCATCACATCTTTCCACGGCTCATTGACTACTCCAGTTGCAAAACTCTACAGCTCGGAGAACGTCATCCCATGGGTTCTTGCGTGTGATTCAAACATGTTCAAGGCCTTGATCAAGATGTTGGCCAAGTTGGCCCTCCAGGAGATCCCAGCAGTTGTGCTCGACCAGCTCAAGACTCTGGTAACAAAGTTCACTGACAAGTTGTCGGAGTCACTCTCAACGTTGCCAATCAAGCTTGCTCTGTCGAAGCTCAAACTCGCCAAGCAGTTCTGCCAGTTGGTGTCGAGATTTGTCAGAGTTGTCGAGACAGCACAGAGTGCAAACAAGATCCTTGCTCACCACTTGGACCGGAACGTGATGTACAACGACTGGACCAAGCTCGTCAACATTGAGCAGCTCGCTGCCAGAGAACTCCCATGTGATGGTGAGAACTACAAGAGAGCCGTTGACATCCTACAGAACAAGATTCCAGAGTTGTTGAAGAAGGAGTCAAGTGTCTATGAGTCATTCATCGTTGAATGGGGAACATATATTGCCTCATTGCCAGAGCTATTCTCCAACGTCCCACCACGCCTCTTCCTCTTGTGCACATCTGCTTTGCTCACCAGTGCTCTCCGTGAGATCTCCCTCGCTGGAGGCGGTGGCTTTGGTGCTTGGTGGGTCGTGAGATGTTGGATTGACGAGTGGATTGGATGGTGTGCTGAACTTGGTGGTTTTGTCTCATCACCACTGGAGGAGGCTGCTATCGTCAATGGGCCAGTTGATCCGAACAACCGCACTTTCCTCAAACCAGAAACAAGGGCCGAGAAGGATAATGGAAAGACCAAGGATGCTACGGATCTGGCAACTGATTCTATTGATCTCTTGGATGGCCAGTTTGGAGGAATGTTGGACGAGCAGAATGATGAGAAGAAGTGATTGAAGCAAAAGAAGGGAGGTGGATGTCATCAATGCAAAAAGGAGGTGTACAAGAAAGAGACTGATGTCATTGCTGTGATATATTTATGAAAACTGATGAAAAAGAAAAAAGATTGAACCTGATCAACCAACGCATGATACTATGGTTTATCAGAGAAAAAAGAAAAGTTCCAGAGGACCTGTTTGTTGAGTTTTGTCCACTGTTTTGATTTCTGTTTGCTTTCATGTTCAAGGGCTCCCCCAAAAAGGAAAGATTGTTAGATTTGCAAAATCAAGCCACGTATTTTGTCAAAGCTTAATTTTATAACTACTCCATGCGTTAAGATTTATGCCGGTACTACTGAAAGTACCTTTTATATATCATGATATAATGCGTACGTTAATGCTAAGTAGTTCCACTATAGTACTGTGTTGTCCGTATGATCGGCCATGACGTGGTTCTTCCGTGGTGCCGCAGGATACCGTTTGATCGATTAAACCCTAGCATGCAGTTATCAATGACCATATTCACTCTGCTGCATGATCATCAACAACAATATCAGCCACCTTCTTGGACTTCTTCTTTTTCTTCTTCTTCTCAATAGGGTTACCATTCTCGTCAAGTTTCTTTTCCTTCTTTTTCTTTCTGATGACAATGACCTCTTCCTCCACCGGGCTCTCCTTCTTTGCAGCAGCCTCCAGCTGCTGTCTCAACTTGGCAACCTCGACAGCACCATCATCCACTGGCTTGGAGTCAAAGTCAAAGTTATCCAAGTTTGAAGCCCCTTCGAGGATGTTGCGCTTCTTAGAAGCATTGTGTGAGGTTCTGCTCTGGGACTTGCTTGATCTTCCAGATCTCAAAGAGTCTTGGTCAGACACATCGTTGGAGCCAACAACCTCCTCTGATAGAATGACAACGTTCTTCTTCTTCTTTGGTCGTATTGGAGCATCGACAACTTCGATCGTAGGCGTGATGGAGCGTGCCGTTTGAGAGACACCGACCTTTGGTGTTATAATTTGGGAGTGCGAATCACCGGACAAGTAGTATGGATCATCTTTGAGTCTTGCTATTCTCTCTTTCTTTCTGTGTTCAACAATCTCAGAATGCTCCTCTGGAGCTTCTTCCTCTTCGACAAGAGTGCCCTGGTCTTCATACAGCTGTTCTTCGAACTCCTCCAAATCAGTCTCTTCATCAGACTTGTCAAGATCATCAAACAAATCTTCATGGATCGGCGAATCCAAGTCGAACTCGGGAGCAGGTAGTCGTTTCTGCGATCCTTGAGAGATTGGATTGAGCTCCCAAGCATCAAACAAGCTCGGCAACGCGGATGCGAGGAAGAGAGGTGGCTCGTTGGCGTTGATGTCATGTTGCTCAATGGACTCAACCACAAGCTTGAGGAACTCCAGGAACTCAACAGAGCGCTCTTGAACTTCAAAGTGTTTGGAGTTGGACAACTTCTCAAAGAATCTGACAACCTTGTTCGTCAATGCCAATACCGTGTCACGCTTCTGGATGTCCCAGTACGTGCCCTTGTTCACGTAACTGTTGTAGATCTTGACAATTGCTGGAATATAGAGCGACAGAATCTCGGAATCCAGCTCCAAAAGTCTCTTCTCCCGGAGTAGGATGCTCTGAATCAAAACGTCTCCATTCTTGATGTACTCGGAGTACTCACCAGTCAGCCATATCACATGCTGGAGAACCTTCGGCAGCTTCACAACGACTTCTTCATTGTTCAAAATCTTGATAGCAGAAGCAACCACATCCTTTCTGACACTTGGTACCCTGACTGCAATATCTCTGAGTTGTTCGCCAAGCGCCTCCCCTGTGCTGATGTTGTTGGCAATTGAGAGATCAATCAGGTCTGAGATGACGGCAAGGTACCACTCAAAGGATGGAATGTTTGTGTAGTTGTCCACAGAGGATATTCTGAGGATCTTGAAGACAATATTAGCCTTGTATGAGTCTGACAAAACTGGCTTTGCTTGTGCCATTGATGGGATGAAGTCATCATCGTCCTTGTCTTCGTCCGGGATGAGTTGAAGCATGAGCTTCTTAACGATGTTGAAACAGTTGTCCTCGTTCACAATACCATCGACAAGCTCCAATGACTTCTCTCTGATTGTGATATCTCCATCTTCAATAAACTGCATGATGTACTCACTGTGTTTTGTGATGAACTTTGGGTTGATATTTCCAATCTTCAAGAATGCAAGTAGCCCAACATATCTCAGGTTTGAGTCGTCCTCTTTGAAGAACTGCACCAGCTCCTCCAGACACAAGTTTGCAATCTCATAGTCATCCTCATCAATCATATTGCCAGTGACGAGACAATTGACACACTCAAAGATCAAGGACGAGGCTCTAGTCTTGGACATGAGCTCAAGCACCGGGTTCAGCAACTTGCCCTTCAATCTTGGCTCAACGGCGGTAAGATTTGAGAACAACTTCAGCAATCTGATCAGCATCCAGTTGTTGCTTGATGACTTGAGCATGTCATAGAAGTGTGGTGCAAGACTGACAAGCATCTTGGGCGTCTTCTTCGATAGCTCACAGATCACAGTGACGGTTGCCGTGACAACCGAGTCGTCTGGGTCCTCCAGCTTGTCAAAGATTCTTGGAAGGTGTGTCCTCAATGCTTCTGGATACTTTAAGAAAATCTTGTACATTGCCAGCACTGCCTTCTTGCGGATGTAAGGTTTGGAGTGGTTGAGCATTTTGATGGTGTCGTCGACGATATCAGCCGCCAGGGCGCTTGTGACAACACTGGAGATGCCACTGAGAGCGACACCCACATCAACAGACTTCGAAGAGTTGATATCCTTCTTGAGAAGGTTTGTAGTGAGCATGAGGACGTCATTGTCATTCTTGAAGCTCTGCATAGCGGCAAGATAGCCAACTCGTTTCTGTTGAAACTTGGAAGAACTCATCACCTCAAGAACATGGAAGTTTGCCCAGCCCATATCAAATCCGTACATCTCCAAATACGAGAGCTTGAGTACAGCCATTGTTTTCACGTCCATATCACTTGATTTGACCTCCTTTCTGCACTCAACAATAGCGTCTTGAAGGAACTTGAATTGTGCCTCCGGATCCTTGTGAATACGAATGCCCTTGATCAGATCCGTCAACGACTTCTCAAAGAAGAAGCCGAATGGACGGAGTCTGCTCTTGACATCTGACTGGCTCATTGTGCCATTCGTTGCTGTTGTTTTGGGAGAGCGAATGGTGATGATCATGAGAGGAAGCCCAACGTGTTGCTCAAATCTTGATCAGCATCCTGGTGTTCGGGTGTTTGGCACGGCCACACTTTCAATCCGCCGCCGCCGGCAAAAGATCGAGTGCTCAAACGACTTCTTTGGGCACCTTATTCGGCCACTTTTAACCAGATCTCATCTCACTGGCACAATGGATACGCATATCCTACTGATATCAGCGTGCTGCATACTTATTGCCACGGCGGCTTTCGTCATTCTCCAGAGGAGCGCTGCCGTCCCCTTCGTGCCCGGTCTCAGCGCACAGGCCAACAAGCAACCAACATTCATCATCTGCGGCCCATCAAGCTCTGGAAAGACGACGTTCTTCCACTGGTTGGTGTACCAGAAAGTGATCCCAACGGTGATGTCACAGGAGCCAAACGCTACGACCCGCTTTGAGCTTCCATCAGCCACAAGGGGGAGCTCATCTGCCACCAACTTCAAGCTCATCGAGTTCCCAGGACACAACAAATTGCACAGCATGCTCTTGGAGAACATCAAGAGCTCCTCAAATTTGCACGGTCTCGTGTTCATGGTGGATGCCACATCTAACGAAGCTAAGCTTGCAGAAGATGCACACTTTTTGTTCAAGGTGCTCACGATCACCGAGCGCAGACCTGGCGGTGTTGATATTCTTGTTGCTTGCAACAAGTCAGACCTATTTGCAGCCAGACAAGCAGGAAAGATCAAGGAGATTCTTGAAGATGAGATTAACCGATACAGAAAGTTGCAGGCCGCTAATGTCTTAAAGGTTGAGGGCGGCTCCGCAGAGGATGAAGACGAGATTGAACTCGGCGCACACTCTGAGCGGTTCACCTTTGATCAGCTTGATGGAAACTTTGATGTCATTTCCGGAAGTGCATTGAAGAACAAGGCCGACAAATGGGAGTGTTGGATTGATGAGCGGGCTGTGAACTTTTGAAATGTATATTTGGCTGTTGCTGCGTATGTACTCGAGCTTTGTAGGGCTATGCTTCGGAGCTTCAGCCAAACAGGGGTCTAGAGCCGAAATCTAGAGCCGATCATCGTGATAATGAGTGACCCGTACAATGATAAACAGCACTGCGCGCAAATAATAAGATTTGAAAGATGTGACCTTGAGGCTATGTTTACGTGCCCAAACCACAAATTTCGCGAAACAGCAGCTGTTGCTGAAAACGGCGACGCTTGGACGCGTGTGACTTGTCACTTTATCTCTCTCAGTTGTCACTACTTCAGCCCCCCTTTTGTGTCGCCCACTACGCTTAATCATTCTCTTACCACGGAGCATCATACCTGTGAAGTTTTCAGTCCAAGCGCCCTTCTCGTTGTCCCGCTAGACCAGCAATCTGAGAAGGCCTCGCCGATCCCCACAACCCACAACGCGTTATCTCATCTTGTCGCCCTTTACCACTGAATACGATCATTTTGTTACGTCAGACGGTTGAAGCAAGTACTTATTAATCCCGAAAGTCCACTGCCGACGACTGCTTTCTCCCCAACTCTCTTCCACTCCCACACAACTTCGCACGTTTCACCTTACCCCTATCTGATATCAACAACATGAACTTCATAAGGAAAAGGCCAGCATCTCCCATCGATGATCTCACAGAGCTATACAACGAGTGTGCCAATAAGACCATCTACAATATTGCAGCAGAACAGAAGGGCGAGTACAAGCTGGCGACGCAAGGGTGGAAGTCTCTCCAAACCCATGTCCTCTTCAAAATGGATATCATCAACAAGGCTTTCTCAGGGCACAACTACTCCGCTGATGAGCTGTACATCCGTGAAGGAATTGAAGAGCTACTTGGGAAGGCTCTTGAACACCTTGAAAGAGTTGAGAAGTTGTACAATGATGAGCTACAGCAACATGCATCGGTACCGTCCTCCGTCCCACTACAGTACGACTCCGCCTCCACATACACAGTGCCTACACTCAGAGGAAACACACCTAATACATTCACAGTGAGACGACAGATCACGGAACAACAACAGAAACCACGCTTGCTCAAAACCCTGAGACAGAATGACAGGCCACACAAGTTCAACAGTAAGGTCAACTATGGCTCCAAGCCATCTGACATGTCCAGGATTGCTGCTAACGTGATGATCGGAGGAGGAAACAACAGCTCGCACTCCTTGACAAACAGGATTTGGGCGCCGTCTAAGAGCATCAGTGACCAGTCCTCAATCAGGCCAAGTGATGACATTGACATCTTTGACAGGAGTTTCGACGACGATTTCGCCGATTTCGAGATGAACACAGTCAGAGACGATGCATTGAGGCAACTGGAAGCCTCTGGACAGCAAACGAAGCTTACTCGATCCAAAACCGACGAAGATATTGCCGGTCAATTGGAGAAGCTCCAGATACCAGAAAAGCTCTCCACATCGCCTACAAAGAGAGACCCATTCTCTGATTCGTCACAGTCCTCATCTTCCACAAGGCTTGTGCCGAAGACATCCAATGTGGGATCCACTGCATCCTCTCCAAGAAAGCCATCTCCACAGCCACTTGCAAAACCTTCCGTTGCTGTACGTAAGGTGATTCCATCTCAACAAAAGGCTGCATCAACGACAAGACTCCCACAACAGAAGGCACTCAAGCAGGCCGTAAGACCAGCAGCAAAGCCCACATTCTCGTCCAAGACACTTCCATCAAGAACAACACCAGCTACCACCGCCAAGAGACCCCTCAAACCAGCGGCTGCGGTGCGTCCAAAGCAACCAACTGCAACTCGCCCGACCCGTCCAGCGGGAACTACCGCAACTACAAGGGCAAAGCCCCAACAGCTCAAACCACCTGCAATCCCAGCGGACCGTTCAAGATCTCAGTCTCCAGCACATGGCGAGACCAAGGACACAGAAACGATCTCAAGCGAAGAAGGCGAGGTTGACGAGATGGAGCTCTCAGAGAAGGAGGTTCGTGAGAAGATGGAGGATCAGATTATTGAGTCTATCCGTGGAATCGACTACGCTGCAGCCAAGCAGATCTTCAACGAGATTGTTGTCCGTGGTGATGAAGTGCACTGGGAAGACATTGCTGGATTGGAAACAGCCAAGAACTCATTGAAGGAGACAGTGGTATACCCTTTCCTCCGTCCAGATTTGTTCTCTGGTTTGAGAGAGCCTGCTAGGGGTATGCTACTCTTTGGCCCACCGGGTACAGGTAAGACGATGCTTGCACGTGCTGTTGCCACCGAGTCCAAGTCGACATTCTTCTCCATCAGTGCATCTTCCTTGACGTCCAAGTACCTCGGTGAGTCCGAGAAGCTTGTCCGTGCCTTGTTCCAGCTTGCTAAGAAGCTCTCACCAGCCATCATCTTTGTTGATGAGATTGATTCCTTGCTCTCTGCAAGAAACGAGAGTGGTGAGCACGAATCCTCAAGACGTATCAAGAATGAGTTTTTGATCCAGTGGTCCGACTTGACTCACGCTGCTGCTGGAAAGGACACCGGTGAAGACCTCCAACGTGTGCTTGTTCTTGCTGCCACCAACTTGCCTTGGGCTATCGATGAGGCAGCCAGAAGAAGATTTGTCCGCAGACAATACATCCCTCTCCCTGAAGATGAGACTCGTCTCGCTCAGATCCAGAAGCTTCTTGCACATCAGAAACACACACTTGATGAGAAGGACCAGGCAAAGCTCGTTGAGTTGACGGATGGCTTCTCCGGAAGTGACATCACAGCGTTGGCAAAGGATGCAGCCATGGGACCGTTGAGATCTTTAGGTGACAAGTTGTTGAGCACGGCCAAAACTGACATCAGACCGATTGGGTTGGAGGACTTTGTTGCATCGTTGAAGTACATCCGTCCGAGTGTTTCCAAGGAGAACTTGACACAGTTCGACGACTGGGCTAAGAAGTTTGGATCATCTGGAGTATGATCCCCGATTGTAATGTTAATCTAATGCATCCTTTTTCATGATTGATCACTTGAATCAGCGTGCCAAGCTGGCTGTAGTCTCGAGCTGTGTTTGAATCGGTCCCTCGAGCTGAAACTGGAACTAGGCGCTGGCCGGTTACTGCTGGCCAACGAAGCCTACAAACAATGAAGTTTCGAATATCAAAGCAGGTCGTCAGAATTTTTTGAAATCATATGCAAGGTCGTTACTAACAAATCAAACAGGTGCAGTGGGGAGTGGCCTAAGCGGACTGCTCAAGGGACAGATCAGACTTGTCCTTGACAGCCTCCTCGTCCTGGGCAATTTTGTTAGCCCTTCTCTTCTGCATGGTCAAGTAGACACCAACAAAGACAAGCAAGAGAACGTAAAAAATGGTGACACCACCAGAAGTGTAGTAACCAGCGTACGTCTCTGGAAGCTTGGAAGATGGGTAGATGATTGGACCGAAGATTGCGGATCTGATCAATGTGGCTGGGTTCATACCAGCGGAGACAAATGCTCTGAGCTTAGTGTCAGCAGCGAACAAGTCCTGAGCCTGGGCCCAGAACTGACCGGAGAGACCTTGAGCGAAGGTCGTGTTGTAGAAGAAGAAGATCATGACTGCTCTGGACTCCTCGAAGATCTTGTGTGTGGCAAGGTAGAAACAAACAACACAGACCCACACGGAACCAAGGGCATTGGCCTGCCATGTGTCACCCTTAAAGACTGTGTCAGCAATCCAACCGGAGGCGAAACAAACAACGAGCTGGAGGGCATAGGCAGGGATGGTGAGGACGTTGATCTGGTGGGTGGTATAGGCTCCTGGCTGAATCTCGGTCCAGCCCTTGAAGTAGAAGGAAATGGCCTGGGCTGGGTCCTGAGAGAAACCAGAACAAGCGGAACAAGCCCAGCAGAACCATGGTCTCCAGTCCCAGAGGAAGTTCTTGAGGTCGGACTTGGTGATCTTGGAAAGCTTCTTGGCGTTCTCGTCGGTGTTTCTTGGTGGGAGTCTGTGCTTCAAGAACTCAATCTCCTCAGCAGAGAACAACCAAGTTGGCTTGGCCTTCTCGAGGATGTCTGGGAGGAAAACGACCTGGATGATGATACAGCCGACGGAGAAGATAGTGTCGACAAAGAACAACCACTGCCAAGCACGGAAACCGTTGACACCCTCAAGGGAGTCAACACACTGAGCCTGAAGGGCAAAGGCACACATTGGACCAATGGCAGTGAAGGCGTTGATGAGGTTACAACGTCTTCCAGTCTCGTCCTTCTTGTAGTAGGAACCAATGTACACCATAAGGATGGAAAAGTGGGCACTCTCGATACCAATCAAGGTTCTGAGGGCAACCATCTGAGTTGGGTTCTTGATGAAAGCGAAACAGAAGGTAACGACGGTCCAGATACACTCGATAGTGACCATGTACCACTTGGTGTTGAACTGGACCATGATGAAACCAGAGAAGGTACCGAAGATAATACCGAAGATGGAGTAACCTGTGTTAGCGTAGGAAAGCTCGTTACCGTGGACACCAATGTCATCAGACATACCAGAGTTGTAAGCAGCGGTCAAGTTGGACTTGTCAATGTACTTGACGAAGGTGGAGAACATGGCACAGAAGAGGACGCAGAAGTCGAGCTTGAAGAGTGTGTTTCTCTGCTTCTTTGGGTAGTCGAAGTTCTGCCACACCTTGGACTTCCAAGTAGGCGTGTAGTATGGGTCAATGACATACTCCTCGGTGGAAGAGGAGGCGATGTCGGAGAGTTGATCGACGTTGGCAGTCTCCTTGGACTCAAGAGTTGTGAGATTGGAGTCAACCTTGGCAGACATGATGAAGACAATGGACCAAGAGCACCAAGACTAAGAGCACCAAGAACACCAAGAGCGGACCGCGGAGAGGCGGCAGAGTTTGGGCTTTATATGGGATCTGGCTCCCCGCTGGAGTCCGCCTCCACAGTGAAAATTGCGTCAACTGCAGCCACAGTCGGTGCCACATCGCGGAGTCACCGACTGCGGAGACGCCACACTCGCGATCTTCTCCGCCACACTCCGGGCCTCGAGATCTCTTGCGAGACATAAAGGGACACGACTCCGCACTGGGAGAGCAGACTAACAGATCTCGCCGAGCTCCTGGAAAATGGTCTATCAGATGATGCTATTTACACTTGTTTTTCGTAAACACAACCACAGGCAAAGGTGGAGGTCCCCCCTGCTCGTCGGCCCATTAATAAACAGCAGTTCCCACAACCGTGGCCCCCATCGCGACAACAGCCACAACCACACAACAAGATCCACACATCCACACAAACCACAAACAGCAAGTCCCGCGGAATTCTGTGGAGGGCTGAACGGTCCACGGGTCCACGGAGAGAAACAATAACCAGGTCGGTGATGTCGGAGCGGAGATCGCCTGATAGTCGGAAGCACGGCGGGTCAATGATGAGGTAGCACTGAAGATGTCATCAGATCAGGCCTTCATCTGGTTGCCACAGTCTGTGCAAAAGACATCCAATCCACTTGTGCCCTTTGCAACGCTGAACTTCTCACCACCACACACCTCACACGTCAATTTGGACTTCTGCGAATCACTTCCTGTGTTGTATCTCTGTCTCTCCCTCTGTGTGACCGATTCGACCGTGCCACTTCTTGAGCGGCCCTGCAATGGAGAAAGATCTGGGGTAACACCACCAGTAGCGGTTCCGCCCGTCTTGATGTTGGATCTGACTGAGTTTCCTCTCGAGAGCAGCGAGTTCGTTGATGCATTCAATGTCTTTGATAACAGTTGTCTGTGGTTTGGAGAGTCTTGTGCTGGTGCGTCCTTGATCGAGTCTCTGCGCTTCTTTTCGTTCAGAAGCATCTTCCGTACGCTCGTCGGCAAGTCTTGTCTGAACACACGGATCAACCCATAGTCGTCTGAAGTCACAATGATGCCTCCAATGTTCTCGTCATTGATCAATGAGCCTGTATGTGAGCTTGGCTGTGGAATCTTGGACTTGTCATCTTCGTCGTTTGGCAAGAATCCCCTCAATTCAGAATTCAACTCGTAGATGTAATCATTGGACAATGACAATGCTTTGAATGTGCCTGCTGGTGCAATGAGTGCAGATGTGACAACATGGTGATGAGCATGGAATGAAGTGTAATCACCACGCTTCTTCTTCTTGTTCGACATGAGATGCAATAGTCCATGGGACCCCGTGGAGCTGTTGTTGGACTTGTGCTGGGATTCACCATCCTTGTCAACTTCCCAAATGTACAGCCAGTGGTTCTCAGAACCCGAAATGATGTATCTGTGGTCATCAGAGACCGTGGCGATGATCTGTGACGAGTTGTTGTCGAGTCCCTTGAAGTAGAACTCCAATGCCTTGTGCCTCAGTGAGATGAGACGGATTCTGGAATCGTTAGATGTAATGACAACCTTGATATCATCCTTGGATAAGAAGCACTCAATTCCAGTAATCTTCATGTTTTCGTTCTTCTTCTTGTTCAACTCCAATGCATGACGGAGCTCAAGCGTCTGGGTGTCAAGGAAGTACACCATTCCATTGAAGGTTCCAGCAATGGTCAAAGACCCACTCGGTGTGAGTGCAACTGCTGTAACAAGGTTCTTTGTGTCAAACTCGTACTTCACATCGTTCTCCAAGATCGACCAGAGTCTCACCTTGTGATCAAGACATCCACTGATGAAGAATCTGTCATCTGTTGGATGAAACTTCACAGACGTCACAAAGTCCCTGTGCTGATATGTGCGGAGACATTTGTTTTGTCCAACGTTCCAAAGTCTCACCGTCTTATCCATTGAACTTGAGAGCAAAAAGTTGTTCTTACTCCAATCGAGTGAGAGAATGTCGTGTGTATGACCAAAGAAGCTTCTGAAAGGCTGCTCCTGGAACACTGATGCATAGTTTCTCTTCTCATGAACATAATCATTCCCATCCGATGGCTTCTCACCGTTTCCAATGGCATCCTCAAGAGCTGATGATTCCACTGGCGAGCTGAACTCCATTCGATCCAACGGAGACGAGATCACCTTCCATACACGGATAGCATTTCCCTTGCACTTACCAGCTGTCGCAAGGTACTTTCCATCAAGACTGAATCTCATGGACCACACCGAGCTTCTGTTCTCATCTGATTTTGTTGAGTCTGAACTTGTTCCGTTGCCAATGACACTTGCATTGGTTGAGCTGATGACTTCAGAGTGCTGCTCGGAAGCATCATCAAGCCGTACTCCTTCGAGAATGTGTTCCACTTCAGATGTTGGGCCAGTTCCCTGGTTTAGCTCCTGTGCAAGAAAGAGCCTCTTGGCAATTGGTGCGGTCTTGTGTGACTTTCTGAATGTCTTGATGTGCTTCGGCTGGCGGAGATACTTTTCATAGTCCTCATCATCAAGCATAACATGGAGCCTTTCCGCAAGGTCTGCTGTCTCGTCAAACGCCTTGCGACCGGATAGTTCCAGAGACTTGAATGTGAGTGGAGCAACGGCGGCATGGTATGAGTTCAAATCGATGGACTTGTCGTCATCGGATGTGTCATCTTCCTCAACGTCATGTAGTTGGAGGCTGGTGGAGCTGGAAGAAGACCGACTTTTGGTGCCATTGGACGAGGCGCTTCGCGAGCCAAAGATCTTGAAGATAGAATGGCGTTTGGACTTTCCTGAGGACGGCGAAGAGGTGGCTGAACTGACCGAAGGGTCCCGTTCTTGTCGTGACATGGCCTCGTTCTTGTGGGCGGCAACTGTGGAATTGACCCGATCCGTCAACTTCAGATGCTTGCTTTTGAGCTGAAAATGGCGATTTTGGACCCAGAAGGTTAACCGCTGTGCCAATCAGTGTTCAGATACCCTGAATTAGTCGTTGTGAGCTCCTTAGATCCCACCAAAGACCAGGTAGAAGCATAATGAATAAACACTCCGGGTTCCCCTTGTAGTGACAGATTCTCGAAAATTACTGCTTTAGGATATCTGGATTACCCGCACAACACGTCGCGCCAAAATCGCGGGCGGTCGCTCACTTTGAAAAACTTTTGAAGAAGGAGGAGCCTGAGAAGTGCAAGTCTTTGGACCACAACATTTGAAGCAGACATGGCTGAGATTCAAGGGTACGTCCATTTGGAATATTGGAGCAGAATTCATGTGCTGCGCAAATTTTATTTGCGAGTCAGCGCGCCGACAAGCTCTAATGTACAGAACATGAACTAACATCCATCAGTCAATGGGCCGATGAGGTCGACCAGCAAACCCCTCTTATTAAAGAGAATTCTGATGGAACAAAGACAATAATCACATTCAGAGTCAACGATGAAGGAAAGAAGGTCAAAGTCACACAGAAGGTTAAGGAGGTTGTTGTGAAGGAGACAGTGAACAAGTCCGTTGCCGCCAGAAAGAAGTGGACAAAGTTTGGCGCTGAGAAGAATGCCGCCCCAGGCCCAGACTTCAGAACTACACAAGTTGGTGAGCCAGTTTACCTCAGATTGGGTACTTCGTGGAAGGCCATGGAGAAGGCCGAGGAGGAGAAGGCTGCAGAGGCCCAGGCCAAGGCATCAACCGCACAGCGTATCAAGTGTCGTACCTGTGGTGGTGCGCACTACACATCCAAGTGTCCATTCAAGGACTCCCTTGGAACTGTGGATCCTGCTTCCGAGGACTCTGCTGCTGCCCCATCAGAGGCCGCAGCTCCAGCATCTACTGGCCGTTACGTTCCAGCACACTTGCGTAACGGTGGTGCCGCAAGAGGCCCAGAGGGCGCAAGAGATCGTGACGACTCTTGTACATTGAAGATCATGCAGTTGAACGAGATCGTGACGGAAGAGATGATCAGAGAGGAGCTTCTTGCCGGACTTGGATACATTGTCAGATGCAATATTTTGAGAAACAGGGAGACAGGAAGATCGAGGGGTATGGCCTTTGTGCAGTTCGTTTCCGAGGAGGCAGCACAGCGTGCTATGGACAGTTTGAACGGAAGAGGTTACCACAATTTGATTTTGCATATTGAGTGGTCCAAGCCAAGACCCGCCAGATAAATCACACACGAGCCATGACATCATACAAATCACACCTTTGATCATTTCACTCCGCAACTCATGAGTAAGGGAACTAGTTCAGGGTCTTCATTGTTGCTTAAACGCTGTATATTAGCAAATCCATGCTGGATTTAGGATAGGGATTGAAGATTTTTGTAGTACTTGAGCTATTGCGACTGGATCACCCGGTAAAATGATCATTATTCTCGATCCGTTTGTGAACTACATTTAGCAGCTCATACTAGTGTACACTTATCAATATTACCTCTATGAAGCCGTTATATTCTCAGTCGAAAGTGATCTTCTTTGGCTTCTTTGTAAGATCGACGTCCTTGAAGAAAGCACCGTAAGCACCGTGCTCCTTCTTCTTTGTGTGGGATCCAAACTTGAGAAGCTCATCCGGCACTGGTTGGTTGGCACCCTTGAGTACGTTGATGAGGGCACCAGACAGGTGCTTCTCTTGCTCTGTGAACAAAGTGTGTGCTGTACCAAATTGTCCAGCTCTTCCTGTACGACCAATTCTGTGAACGTAGTCCTCGACTGTGAGTGGGAAAGTGAGGTTGATGACAGTCTTCACGTTTGGAATATCAAGACCTCTGGCGGCAACATCAGTGGCAAGCAAAAGGTTTGAGCGGCCCTTCTTGAAGTTCTCCAAGGCCTGTGTTCTCTGCTGTTGCGACAAGTCACCGTGGATGGCGGCGACGTTGTATCCCTTACTCACCAACATACGCTCGATACGCGTGGCCTCCTTCTTGTACAGGGCAAAGATGAGCACCTTGTCGTCCTTCTTAGCACCAGACTGATACTTCTTGAGCAAGTCGAGGAGCTTGTACTCCTTTCCTCTTGGGTCCACAACCTCCACAACCTGGGTGATTCTCTTGTTGGCCTGGAGCTCATCTCTGTCACCAATGCTCACCTTGACTGGGTCTTTCATGAAACCCTGGGCGAGCTCACGCACCTCCTTAGGCCATGTGGCAGTGAACATGAGTGTCTGTCTGTCCTTCTTGCTCGAAGATCTCATGATGTTCTTGATGTCCTCCTCGAAACCCTTTTCCAACATACGATCAGCCTCATCGAGAACAAGGTACGACACCTTGGACAAGTCCACGGCGCCCTCGTTCATCAAATCGATAAGACGACCTGGAGTGGCAATGACAACGTTAGCCTTCTTAAGGTCCTTACGCTGCTGGTCCTTAGGCACACCACCGTAGAGACACACAATGTTGAGACCAACCTTGTCCGAGAGTGTCTTGAGGTTGTCAAAGATCTGCGAGGCGAGCTCTCTTGTAGGCGACACCACGAGAACCTGGATTCCAGAAGTCTGCTTCTTGGTGATGAGGTTGTTGATTGCTGGGACACCAAATGCAAATGTCTTACCAGAACCGGTCTCAGCAACTCCAATAACGTCTCTCGATGAGAGCAAGAATGGCCATGAGACAGCCTGGATTGGCGTTGGCTTTGGGAACTTGGCAATCTCTGACTGAATCTTGGAATCAAAGGAGACATGTGAGAAAGAGAGCAAAGGGCGGAGAGACTTGTAAAGTGGGTCCTCGACTGTGACATCGTTCTCTTTGTAGAAGGCATCGACCTCGGATTGTGGGACGGCGGAGAGCTCAGGGGACTCGGTGTAGCCATCTGTGGAGGATGACGTGGAGGATGGGGCGAAAGCAGCTGGCTTAACCTCCTCAACCTTCTTGTCTTTCTTCTCCTTTTTCTCCTTCTTCTCCTTCTTTTCCTTTTTCTCAGACTTGTCCTTCTTTTCCTTCTTCTCGGACTTGTCCTTCTTCTCGGACTTTTCCTTCTTTTCCTTCTTCTCCTTCTTCAATCTCTTCTTCTCAAGCTTATCCTCGTCGGAGAGTTTTCTCTTCTTGTCCTTGATCTCGTCAACCATCGTGTACGCCTGTGGGACAACTAATAGTGGAAACTCAAGGAGAAGTAGGAACGAGAGCTCATCTCATGTAAGCGTGTAAAAAAATTTCGCGGCCCCGGAGTTAATCGGACCTACGCAGCTCGACTTCGCGGTATCGCCCGAGGCAGCTCGAGATCTTGATCCTTGCGTCTCTACAACACCAAGTTCCAACAAAAGATTCTATTCATTGACATCAAAGAACATAATGGCACCCATATTGGACGATGAAGTGATAAACTTTCTCAAAGCAGAGATCAAAGATCTTGACGACAAACTCTACAACCTCCAACGCTCGATATGGTCCAACCCAGAAACAGCTTATCAGGAGTTCTTCGCCCACGACACCATCACCGCTTTCATGGGCCAGCAGGGTGGCTGGGAGGTTACAAAGTCAGCATTTGGTCTTGAGACCGCCTTCTTGTGTGAGTTCAAGAACGATCCAACCTCGTCAACCCCAGTCATATCATTCAACGCCGAATACGACGCCTTGCCGAACATTGGGCACGCCTGTGGCCACAACTTGATCACCGTGTGTGGCGTTACAGCAGCCATTGCCACTGCACTTGCCATGGAGAAGTTCGGAATTCCAGGAACAGTCAGATTCTATGGCACACCGGCGGAGGAGGGTGGCGGTGGCAAGTGCAAGCTCCTCGACGCGGGTGCCTGGGATGGAGCCGACGTCTCACTCATGGCCCATCCAGAGAAGATCAAGACAACAGCACATATCACGACCAATGCGTCTCAGAAAATGAAGGTGGAGTTCTTCGGACGAGAGGCTCATGCGGCTGCCTCGCCTTGGCAGGGAATCAACGCTTTGGACGCCGTGGTGGTGATGTACAACGCTGTGTCCGTCCTCAGACAGCAGCTTCTTCCCACCGACATCGTTCAGTTCAACATTGCTGATGGTGGCCAGGCACCAAATATCATTACCGGATACACAAACGTCAACTGCAATGTCAGAGCACCAACACTAGGAAGATTGAAAACTCTGCAAGAGAAGGTGTTCAACTGTGTCAAGGCCGCAGCCCTTGCAACTGGTTGCAAGTACAGGATCACAATGAATTCGTGCTACAACAATAACATCAGCAACGGGACCATGGCTTTGAGATTCATGCATCATATGTCTTCCAGCTTTGGATATCCCATGCAGAGTGTTGAAGAAGACAAGGCTTACGGCTTGTTCCCTGGATCGACAGACCAGGGCAACGTCTCATGGACGATCCCTTCGATACACCCCACCTTCCAGCTCAGCGGCACCAATGGCTATGGACCACACACAAAAGGGTTTACAGAAGCGGCTGGTCTGAAGCAGAATCACTACGTTGCTCTGGATACCGGTATGGCTCTTGCTCTGATCGGATTGGAGTTGTTGAAGAGCCCCGAGCTTCTCGCCAAGGTCAAGGACGACTTTAAGAAAGATATGGAGGCATGTAAGGGGCAGATTGGTGAGGTTCCCGACCCTGTTACTAAACTTTCGGAGCTCAAGTACACTGGCGGTCGTGAGCTACGGTCATAATTTGGAACTACATGCACACACTGTTGACGCCGTGTCTACGGGCTCATGGGCCACTATAATAAAGTACTGACTAATAGAGCCTAGTATACAGTATACAGGCATCGCATAAGGCTTGAGCAGTACCGACAATATGGCACTCACTAGGTGGATCATTGGTGACTCTGTGGCAAGAGGTATCCTGCCTGGAAAGAGCTGGGACTGCTCTTCTGGACCCAAGTCACGTGAAAGTCACGTGAGTACCACGTAATCCGTTCCCCGCCCAAGATTACAAATTCCTCCTGTGTGCTACAAGTTACAACCAACAACTCCCACAAGACCGGATTGAGCACGGACACAAACTGACAAACAGCAGTACCACAATGAGCACCCCAACATCCGTCCCATGGACCAACCTGGGTGCCTCCGGCCTCAAAATCTCGAACGTTATCATCGGGTGTATGACCTTCGGCAAGAAGAGCCACCAGGAGTGGTTCATTGAGGATGAAAACGAGGTATTTGCCATCCTCAACAAGGCCTATGAGCTTGGAATCCGCACATTTGATACTGCTGACATGTATTCCAACGGATACAGCGAGAGACTTCTTGGTAAATGGATCAAGAAGCACAACATCAAGAGAGATAAGATTGTCATTCTCTCCAAGGTATTCAACCCTGTGGACGAGGACCTCGATGAGATGATCGCAAGACGGAGACAGGGATTGAGTGCTCTGGAGCAAATTGAACTTGTTAATTCCAAGGGGCTCAGCAGAAAGCACATCATGGATGGCGCAAAGAACTCCACCGAGAGATTGGGAACATACATGGATGTGCTCCAGATCCACAGATTTGACCCTTCAACGCCAATTGAGGAAACCATGAAGGCTCTGAATGACGTGGTCAATGAAGGGTACACGAGATACATTGGTGCGTCTACTATGAGAGCCGTTGAGTTTGTCATGATGCAGAACGTGGCGGAGAAGAACGGTTGGCACAAATTCATCTCCATGCAGAGCAAGTACAACCTTTTGGCAAGAGAGGACGAGCACGAGATGAATTACTACTGTGACAAGAGCGGTGTTGGATTGATTCCATACAGTCCCTTGGCAGGTGGCATGCTGGCAAGACCTGTTCCAGATGAGCTCTTCGAGGATGAGAAGACTGCAAGACAGAAGACCTCGTGGACAAGAAATACTCTTATCTCCAAGAAAGATGAATCCAAGGCTACTGATATCAAGATTATCGGAAGAGTTGAGGAGATTGCTAAGGAGAAGGGCGTTCCAATGGCCGCTGTCGCCACGGCATGGACGCTGTCCAAGGGCGCAAACCCAATTGTGGGCGTCACGAGTACCAAGAGAGTGGAGGAGTTACTGATTGGTGTAAATTTGGACCTAACAGAGGATGAGATTAAGTATCTCGAGGAGCTCTACACACCAAGAGCAAGACAGTACAAGTGACTGCTGTATGTCTTGTTGGCCTGCCCCGCTAGCTGCCGATCACTAGCTTTTGATGCTGACTAGAATTACGACCACTACATGAATGACAACGTGAACCACGGTAAATCATCTAATTGTAGTCTATTATAAAGCCTCAAGTCTCATTAGCGTCATCAATGCTGATGATATTGACATCGCTCTTAAAGCTTTCCCTGTAAACCTTCTTTCCGTTAGGCAGGTCGTTGAACTTGACTCTTTCCTCTCCTTCTTGCAGAGTCTTCACGATCCCAGCCTTTAAATGTCTTTTTCCAACTCTCTCCAACATCTTCTCGTCTTCAATCAGGATCTTCCAAAACTCATGGTTCTTGCCCTTTGGCACTGGGATCTCCAACACGTCGTTCTTGGTCACCTTCAGTGAGTTCGGATCAAGCTCTTCATGCTTGACATCTGGATCCAGACAGCGAGCAATTTCAGACCACACAGGGTTGTCCAGCAACAAGTACAGTCCTTCCATCACGAGCACTCTAGCTGATCCGTGGATTCTCGTGCCGTACTGCTTCGGGTCGTGCTCTGCATGGTCGAAGCTCGGGATGTCAATGTCAGGGATCTCGGTCTGTGCAGTATCCAGCGCAGGAAAATCACATGGAACTTGTAATGTATCGTGGAGATTCTTCACGAGTCTGACGATGAGTGATGAGTCGAAAGTGAATGGGGATCCGCGTCTCTGTACCGCCGTCGTGGAGTCTTTGAACTGGTGGAGCACTGCGCGTGGCAGGTGGAATCCGTCCATGGGGATCACTTGGGCGAATGTAGAATCTGACTCGGCAGTGATTGGTGTGTTGTATGTGATCTTCAATGCTGTATCATCACCACCGCGTGCCCTGATGATGAGTGTGTCGTCATGTGAGTCCTTCGTAGGGAGGTAGTTCTCGTCTTCGAGATCAATGGTCTTCATTGGGTCATAAGCTGGGAGGTCGTCATTCGTGTGTCTCAGGTCTCCACCTTTCAGAAGCGTATCATGGTGGATTCCTTTCTGTTTGTGTTGCTCGTTCAGGATATCAACGACACGCTGGGCAATGGTGGACTTGCCGGACCCAGGTGCTCCGATCAGGAGAATGATGATGCGGTAATTACCCGACTGCTCAAGTAGGGATAGTGTTCGTGTAGCAAGATCTCTATAAGTGGACTCCATCATCAAAACAAAGGACATATGGCGTGGTCGTGCGACGAGTACGTGGGAGGGGCGAGCTGGGTGGTGAATCGTGATGTTCTCGGAGCTCCTTCAGCCGTCGTTGATGGGGAGGATTGGGGGCCTTTTTGGTACAGCGAGACTCTGTATAACTGGCCTGTGGTTGTATGTCTTCTGTTGTCGACCAATCCCTCAAAGGGCCTTCTTTACACGCTGCAAACGACCTTTTTGATGTTCGGGTCGTTGTGAACCATTCGGCACCGACCGGGCCAAGGCGAGAATGGAGATGTCCGGATGTTCTCGGAGTTACGCCTCGGTGTTGCGCGGGGTGCAGTTTGCCCTTTCCCCTTTCACGCGGCTGATCTAGATTCTCCGAGTAGGATCCTGAATCAGGATATAGGAGCGGGAAGACCGCGATGTAGTACATTTGTGTACCGTATATGTACTGTACTGGCACTTATATGTAGTATATACGCTATCTAGAGCTTAATTGATATCAAGCTCGAGCCCGCGTATGACCCGTGCTGTGCACACCAGCGGCCTCCAGCTATAAAGATCAGCTTTGTTCTACGATCCAAACTTGATGTGTGTACAGGTTTTCAAAACCTGCAGCATTGATATCAATTCTCTATCAAAGGTTCATGAGTTTTCGTTTTGTAAGTCGTTAGTTCTTGATCTTCTCCGTGAGCTCTGGGACAACCTCAAAGAGATCACCAACGAGACCAACATCGGCAACGTTGAAGATGGCAGCCTCCTCATCCTTGTTGATGGCAACAATAGTCTTGGAGTCCTTCATACCAGCCAAGTGCTGGATAGCACCGGAAATACCAACAGCAATGTAGAGATCAGGGGCAACAACCTTACCGGTCTGACCAACCTGGAGGGAGTTGTCAACAAAGCCCGAGTCAACAGCAGCTCTGGTGGCACCAACACCGGCACCAATAGCGTCAGCAAGTGGGAAGATGTACTTGTCAAAGTTCTCCTTGTTCTTCAAACCACGACCACCAGCAACAACCTTCTTGGCAGAAGCAAGCTCTGGTCTCTCGGACTTGACAAGGTTCTCAGAAACCCACTGGACTGGGCTATCCTCAACGGCAACAGCAACGTCCTCAACAGGGTAGGACTCTGCTGCGGAAAGCTCAACTGGCTCGAAGGCAGAGGCTCTGGCAGAGAGCAAGATCTTGGAGTCAGTGGACTTGACTGTGACAATGGCATTACCGGCGTAGATTGGTCTCTTGAAGGTCTGGGCGTCCTCAACCTTGATGATATCTGACACTGGCTGAACGTCGAGAAGGGCACCGACTCTTGGAAGGACGTTCTTGCCCACTGCTGTGGCTGGTGTGATGAAGTGAGAGTAATCACCCTCTTGGAGGAGCTTTGTGAGCACTGGTGAGAGGTACTCTGGCAAAGCGTGGTCAAGCTTAGCATCCTCAGAGACAAGAACCTTCTCCAGGCCGGAAACCTTGTTCAGCTCCGCAGCAGCAGCCTTGACATTGGTGCCAAAGAGAACAGCCACGACAGGGTTTCCGAGCTGCTTAGCAGCATTGAGAGATGACAATGAAGCAGAAGAGATCTGGGCACCCTCAGCTTCGACGAGGGCCAATGTGGAGGCCAGTCTGTGAGCTCTCAGCACAGAGCCAAACTGTGCGCGTGTGATTGATCTGAACATGGCGTGGTCACTAGGTCACCAAGGAGATGGTAGAAGGGAGAAAGTGTTGATGCTCGTTGTCTCTTGCCATCAAATGACTCGCCCGCCCGCGGTCAAATTCGCAATTTGGGTGTCGAGATGTCCGGGTGTAGTCAGCGCACGTGATTGTCACGTGCGCGTCGGCTCCGGAGTCCCCACCACCATCAGCGCGGAGAAAGACGAAAACTTCGGCTTGAACAATTAATCATCAACCAACGACCCCGTTTCGGTCTCTTGAGCCTCACTCCAAGCAAATTCCCACTCACAAAGAACACAAACACACAACCAGCCATGTCTTCCGTGCCTACAAAGTCCCAGGTGCTCTCGGTGTACCGCCAGCTCATGAGAAACTCGACGCAGTTCAACAACTACAACTTCAAGCATTACTTCATCAGAAGATCCCGTGACGCCTTCAAGGAGGGAAAACAGCTCAGTGATTCCAAGCAGATCGCCGATATGTTCCAGAAGGCCCGTGAGGAGCTCGCTGTGCTCGAAAGACAATCCAAGATCAGTCAAATGTACTCCTTTGAGAAGCTTGTCGTGGAGCCGCTCGACAACCACCACAGAAAGACCACAACGCAATAATGTCACTGGGAGCGGACAGTCCGTGTTAATAATGAGGGAGCTGTGCTCTATTATCAAATGGTGCTTATGATTTTGTTTGGCCTATCAGATGTAGTGGGCGATGTCATGTGTGCCCGGTGGCGAATCCAGGCGAATCCAAGCGGGGCTCGGAGCTGACATGTGGAGGCTCTGCTGT
This sequence comes from Petasospora xylosilytica, assembly GCA_003708285.2. Classification (NCBI taxonomy): domain Eukaryota; kingdom Fungi; phylum Ascomycota; class Saccharomycetes; order Phaffomycetales; family Wickerhamomycetaceae; genus Petasospora; species Petasospora xylosilytica. Next base: position 3,605 of record PPNT02000039.1, on the reverse strand, counting down.
TTTGCAGCCTTTTCGATGTTTGGTGATGCACTCAAATTTCTTTCTTTCTTTCCAAAACATCCACGCGTTCATTTGCTCACCAACACTCAGCCCTACGAGAATCAGTAGTTGACGTGGCTCAGGCAGTGACAGTTCACGCGGTCGTTCGGTGCTACAGCTGGTATATGGATCCGTGATTAATAACCTGGGCCCATACAATGGATTCATATACACATTATAAGCAAATATAAGTGCACATGACACGAAACTCTTAACTCCGCCTTGTGATCTCCGCTTCTGCTCAGTTGATCATCTGGCCTCTTTTGAAGTCAGGGCGCTTGATTTGGTGTCGGACGTGCTCTCCATGGCAATCATGAGTACTGGGTGCCTTCTTTTACTCTCTAAAATACTCGAAGCACAACTTCTACACAGGCTCATATGCACAATAAACCCCACGTTTGTATTTACACACCATGTCCTCTGTTATCTCTCGTTGTAAGATGCGCCAATATTCCGTCATGGTAGAACCTTGAAGTTACTAGTAGTGCACCTCCACGCCCTTTGGGTGCAGCGCTTTTACTCCCAGATCCACTAGTACTGACTTCCATATTTTCAAGGATGAGGTTCATTGCGAGCTCGATATTAATGAACTCCTAGCAGCTGACCATCTTAGTCTGTTGCTGCCCGCGCCGGAGCTCATGACCTTCGTGTATGCGTCAGTGATGTTCCCGCGGTTAAAACCATTGTTGTTCAAAATGTACACAAATCACGGAAGGTCTCGCCTGATCAGCAGCCAGCTTCTCCCACTCAGCAAAAGTCTCCAACTAGTGAAGACACGCAACAACGATTAGATCGATTGTGCGCGGTACATGACCGCCCAGATCTCACTAGCGCGTAGATAAGCGTCCGGTTGACATATCAAGAGCACTCTGGACATTATGGATTATGGTGTCACGACTCACTCACCAGCAGCCAGTACTATTCACATGAAGCATCACGTATCAAGTGGCATCTGAAATCTTGAACCCGTCGCCAGCAGGCTCTTTATTGTTGCTAGAGTCTACGGAGTCCGTAGGCTGGGGAAGGAAGTCAAGCCTGGAGTCACACCGGTGCTTTGATAACGATTCCTATCTCTTTGCTCTTTGCCTCTAGCAATTCTATCCCACTCGGAGAAACAAAACACCACCAGATCACAGCAGTGGTAGGCTCTTCAGCGAATTATAGGGAGCTTGCCTCCCGAAGCCCCGCAGCACCGCGACGACCCCACACTCGACTGTATGCCAGGAGGTGCTTGCTCCACCACTCTCCTCCAGCCTTCCACGAGCTCACAAGGCACCAAGCACAGCCACACGGCGCAAAGTTTGTTCTCCCCGGGAGATCTTTGTTCCCAGGTCTAGCAGATCTCCAAGAAGCCAGGCGCAAAAGAGGATGTGCCGTTGGTGCGGGGGTCCATCGCTGCCAATTCATGTGCTCCTTCCAAGGGGTGCGTTGGTGCGTTGACACCTGTCACACAATTTCCGGTACCGAGGTCTCCTCTTGGCTCGATAATCACAGCGAGTATCACGGGGCAATGATGCTCCAGAAACGGCCAACACGGGTTGGTAACTTGGTGCTTGGTGATCTGTGCCGGGCTTGGGTGGCAGTGGAATCGCACCAGTCACACCGCCCGTCTCCTGTCTCTCCACACTTGAGTGTACCCCAGAATCATGAATCATGCGTTCATAAAACCCCCTGCACTTCCCATTGTCTCTCTCCCATGAGTCTCCTATGACTCCTTCCCGCCCAGTCACATCCCACACACCATGTTCCATGGCATCGAGTTCACGCTGCCAGAGCTCTTCCGCCGCCATGACTCAGACCAGGAGGTTGCAGAGTTCAACGACATCCCTCTCGAGGAGCTCGCCCATGCTCAGCAGAAAGTGGAGCACGAACTGAACCGCTTCGGTGCCGCAAAAGTGTACCGCCGCGTCACATTCTACATCTTTGTCGCTATCTGGACACAGGTGCTCTGGGGCTATGAGAACCAGGCTGGCGGTATGGTGATCTCCATCCCTCAGTTCAGGGAGGACTTTGGATACGAGTATGCTGGAAGCTACGTCCTTGATGCTAAGTGGCAGAGTGCAATCACTGCTGCTCCAACCGCCGCTATTGGTGTCGCCTTCATGGTTGCCAGTTACTTCATGGACAAGGTTGGCAGAAGACGCATCATCATGTTTGGTACTCTATTTGGAATCCCGTGGATTACAATGGAGTTTGTGTCTACCACTATTGATGTCTTCTTCATTGGCAAGTTCATGAATGGATTCGCTCTTGGTGCCCTGTCTGCATGTGCCGCCGTCTATGTCTCTGAGATCGCACCTCTGGCACTGAGAGGTATATCCTCAGCTGCACTCAACTTGGCCATCTGCATTGGTCCATTCATCTGTGTTCTCATCAACAATACTACATCCACATACACCAACAGATGGGCATACAGGGGCATCTTCCTCCCACAGTGGATCTTCTCCGGCACCGCACTCATTCTCCAGTGCTTTATCCCAGAATCGCCATACTGGCTCTTGTCCAAGGGAAGAAAGAAAGACGCAATTAGAGAGCTCAGAAGAATGTTTGATGACGAGGCAACAGTGCAGGCACAGTATGCCCTCATGAAGGTCACTGTTGACGAGGCGACTGCCATCTCCTCCAAGTCAGGCACATACATCGACTGCTTCAGACAGAAGGATATCAAGAGAACAGGACTCATTATCTTTGCGTTTTGCATGCAGGCCCTCTCTGGTGTTTCCTACGTCACAAACTACAGCACTTACTACTACCAACTATCTGGTTTCTCCACATCAAAGTCCTTCCAAATTGCTTGTGGTGCCCAAGCCCTCTCAGTCTCAGGAACGCTCACATCCTTCTTCATCATCGACAGATTTGGACGCCGTCCAGTGATCATTGGAGGAATGATTGCTCTCACGATCCTGAACCTCCTCATTGCGTGCACTGGTCTCAACACGAACAACACCAACGCCCTCCAGGCCTCATCGGGGTTCATGGCCATGTACAACTTCATCTACAACGTTGGCATTGGCTCCGTTCCGTACATCATCGGTAATGAAATCTCATCTGTGTTCTTGAGAGCCAAGACCGCTTCGATTGGTATGTTCCTGAACAATTCCCTCCAGTGCATGTGGTCTGCCGTGTTGCCATACATGTTCAACCCCAACGAGGCCAACATGGGGTCCAAGATCAACTTCATCTTCACGGCACTCTCGCTCCTCTCGTGCTTCATCTTCTACTTCTTCCTCCCAGAAACCGCACACAGATCGTTCGAGGAGATTGATGAAATGTTTGCCCTCAAGGTGCCTCCAAGACACTGGCCTGAGTACAAGACTGAGAAGGAGAAGATGGCCACCGCGGCCTTCGAGGACCTCAAGGCACAGGAGGAGCGCATCGAGTACAAGGGCGGGAAGTCAGAGTGCTGAGGATCAGGCCAACTTTATGATTGAGTTTATAGTTTATGATACGTGAGTTTATGTGAAGCTGAGTAGCCGCCCTGGTACTGTTGTTGTTGTTGTTGTTGTTGTTGTTGTTGTTGTTGTTGTTGTTGTTGTTGTTGTTGTTGTTGTTGTTGTTGTTGTTGT